>JACSZP010002907.1:0-25531 GCA_016161895.1 Pinna nobilis | reverse complement strand
AATTTGTCGCCCTTCACTGGCACACGGTGACGTCTCCATATGAGTGAAGGATTCTTGAGCGGGACGTTAAACAACAATACAACAACAACAACTAAAACATTAATGTGATAAAATGCATATATATATAACCCTTTGTTATTTTATACTTTGACGCTCTATATTATTATGTGTCATTGTTGCGTTGCGTTGTTGTTTTAACGTCCCACTCAAGAATATTTCACTCATATGGAGGCGTCACCGTGTGCCGGTGAAGGGCGACAAATTTTGCCTATGCTCGGCACCACTGGCCGTAAAGCAGGGAGGGTTCTTTAACGTGCCATAACCTACTGTGACACGGGACCTCGGTTTTTATTGTCTCATCCGAAAGACAGGGACGGCCAACCGCGGAGTGGCGCTGCGGGAATCGAACCCCGGACCCCTCGGCTCGAAGTCGAACAGGCTCACCACTCGGCCACGGAGGCCCCATTTTGTGTCATTAATGAGAGGCGCAATGAATTGTCACACAAGGAGGATTCCGAATCCGTTGGACGAGTAAGCTAAGACCGAGCTCCCATGTCGGGTATTAGCATGTTATAGAACACCCACTATTCAATGTTCATAAATGAAATATTCTTAAATCGGTCGTTAAAAACAATAAAACCATTCAACCAATATTGATACACAAGAATTTTAGGAATTAATATAAGCATCAATTATCTAGAACCACAATTAATTTGGTATCTATGATGTAGATGAAGCGAAAATTAATTACTGATAAAAGTTGTCAGTTTCTACGTCCGTGAATGTTACATTGCGTTAGGGAGATTAGAGTACAAAGACGAACAATCATATAGCATTTTATTATGCAGCAGTTTCCTATTCTTTGTATTTATTCACTGACATTAGAAATTCAATCTTTGTCAAAAATCTTCTCATGCGGAAACCACCTTTTCAATGGTCTCCTACATATGACATTGTATGCATCGTTAAATATTTACAACTGCCTATTGTTTTCTCTATGTTTCAATTGTATCTTGGACATTTATACATGTAATCCTATTCGGTCTCTGGCACACGTCCTATATGTCTGCTGATTTCTTGATTGGTCACACGAAACTGGGGATTGTTTAATTATTTTCCTTGTATATACAAAAACATGGATATCTGTTGCGTATCAACAACACGACAAATTAAAGTACATGTATCACACATTTGTAACTCCTGAAAAAAAAACAAGTCCTATCGATATTATATAATATAATTAAAATCTAGAAACAGACAATGCAAGTCTCATAGGAGTGCATTAGAAGCAAAAACAAAAACGCTACTGTGACTAAAACAATGTTAAGTGAACAGAACGGACTCCTGAACATGAGAGTTTTAAATTGAATTTCTAATGACAAATATGGGTATACGTTTAAATTAAATTCTCAGTTTTATTAAAAGTAAGTTGTCATAGGTAAATTGTGCTATGAATTATCATACTAAAAGATTACCGAAATCAAATTTGGAAGACAACACTAGAAACAATGACCAAATAACTACAACAATTTCAAAAGTTTGGAATAACGATATAAAAACATACCCCTTATCCTACTTTATAAACTATAGTCAACGCAGGTCATTTTTTTTCATCTGTGAGTTGTATAATCAAAATTACAGATATATGTTTAGATTTATTGGATGACAGAACATTTTGGATATATTTGACTCAAAAACTTTCTAATACTATCCAAACTGCTTACTGATGGGAAAAATCTTAGCTTTAAACCATGTTCAAATCATGTTGTTGTTGTTGTTGCGTTGTTGTTTAACGTCCCACTCAAGAATATTTCACTCATACGGAGACGTCATCGTGTGCCGGTGAAGGGCGAAAAATTTTGCCTGTGCTCGGCACTGCTGGCCGTAGAGCAGGGAGGGTTCTTTAACGTGCCAACACCTACTGTGATACGGACCTCGGTTTTTACTGTCTCATCCGAAAGACATGGACGGCCAACCGCGGAGTGGCGACTGCAGGAATCAAACCCCGGACCCCTCGGCTCGAAGTCGAACACGTTCACCACTCGGCCACGGAGGCCGCTCAAATCATGTCTTCAAGTACATACATGTATATGTATCCATATATATCATATACAAATTTATATGCACTTATAAGAAAGTTTGTGACATTGAGTTTAATTTAAGATACCAATAGATCATACTGTGTTAGAATGGAATTAGTAACCGGTTTCATATTCATTTGACAACATTTACAAGTAATATTTGGGTGAAACCCTATGATTGAAACAAATTGATCTGCATACACAGAATAAGGGCGCCAAGGAAATTAGAATCCTGGAAGAAATGAGTGACTTATTTGACATCACATCCAATGGCACCAAATTAATCAGTTTGAAAGATGGCACAGTTATGTAAAATAAAGCGAGATTGTCTAAAACTCGACTCGTACTTTTCAGGATTCAATTTGTCGTAATTTCTTATTGCCGTAATCAAGACAAAAAAACCGAAGAAGTTAATTGAATTTACAATTTCGTATCAACGCAGCAACTTCTTTTCTGACATTTCAACTGAATTAAACACCTCTAACTTCAACTGTTTTCCTCTAACTGAGAAAATGAAACTCAATTCCTTTAAATTTCCAATTACACTGAACAGAAACCTGCAGATAGCTCATCTTGATTCGGTATCGGAGCGGCGCAATCAAATCTAAATTAGACGAAATTCCACCTAATGCATCCAGCAACACAACTATACTTGCAATTAGGCCCTTCATTTTTTGTATGGAAAGTTAGCGTCACTTTAACTTAAATACGGGAAACTTAGAAATTGTCGGAGAAAATTTTAGGCTTATTTGAAAGCAACATTCAAATAAGGATATTGTTACTCATTTGATAATGAAATACGCAATAGACGACGTATTAAGATTACTGAAAGCTCATTTTAGTTGAATGCTGACGTAAAGTGATAATAGAGTTGGGTGCGGGTGATTGCATTTCCATATTCGTGTAATATATTACGTGCACTGGGTAGGACGACAGCGGTTTTATTTAAGGGGTTGAGCCATGATTATTCTTAAATAACGTCATTCACAATGTGTCCTGTGTCATTTATGATTCAGGTATCATGAAAAGGTTTAGCATGATATTTACTAGAACGATATGCATATGAATTTAGATGCGTTTCGGTTTATTAGCTAGTCGGTTGATGGTATTGTTGATTAAAAAAGAACTCAATTATCTTTAACTTATCCGGCGACGTCACCGTGTGCCGGTGAAGGGCAACATATTTGGCATGTGCTCGTCAGTTATGGCCGTAGGGCCGGTCTCATACGAAAGACAGGAACAGACAACCGCGACGTAGATTTGGTTTGAACCCCAGACCTAACCATCAGAAGTCAAACGCGCTAACCACTTTGCAACGGTTTATGCCGTTTCAGTTAATTCAAGTGATGGTGCATAAGACAATATTTTTTTAATTCTTTCTTAGTAACTTGAATAAAACTTGAAAACAATAAAAAAAAAAACACTTGAAAAATATATTTTTGCATACATATATACTAAACAACAATTCGTTACGTCATTAATGCTTTCAAAGTTTAACAGAAAAGAAAAGAAAAAAAAGCACTTGAAAAATATCTTTTTGCATACATATAAACTGAACAACAATTCGTTACGGCATTAATGCTTTCAAAGTTAGCGTGTCCTGTAATTGAAAGCTGATGTCTGATTGGTAATCAATATTATATGTTGATGTAATGTTAACAGTAAAGACATTTAAACAACAAGATACAGATGAATAAAAAAAACTTTTTGAAGATACCAAGGGGACATCAAAAGTTTACAATTCAAAATACAGACATAATGGCCAAATCAAAAAGTGAAAACACAAAAAACAGCAAGTCGTACATAGCCAAACATAGAGAAGCCCGAACCCCAGTAAAAATCCGGAGTGATTTCGGGTGTTCCAGAATTTATTTAGGTAAAGGGCAAGGGATGTAATTCAAAATGAGAAAAAGAAGTCCCCTGAACTGCATAAATGTTACATATTTCGAGTATGAAATTGATGAAACCTTTGGTAGTTAATAGCTAGATTGTTTTTGATTTTTTGCAATAATAAATATCAGAATCTGAATCTGTGTAAATGGAAATTTTCGATTTCTTAAAAATTTGGTTGATTATACTATAACGTTATAAATCGTGTAAACCCTCTAGGGAAGATATTTTAAAAATTTAATGAACTTCCTGTTCCCTAGCTATTTTTCTTCTCATTACCTGTCTCTGCCCGAATAAGATACATCAATCCAGCAATCGATGATCAAGTTTCACTTGCCATACTTATCCTCGGCTTCGATAGATGTCATTTACCCAAGGCGAAGAAGAGGTAGAGTAATTTACTGTTTTAAATACAATAATTAAATACGTTTATGCTTAAAGTCTAGCATTAGCCGATATTTTATTCTTATCATTATTTCCGAAATTCTGTCATGAATATTTCTTTTCTCCAATTTTACAATGAACATTTATATAGACTATTATCTATTTTCCTACAGAGACTACGTTTGTAGAAATTTATATGAGATAAACAATATATGCTCACCAAAAGTCGAATTGCAGTTGTACAAAATGTAAATAGGAAAATACGAACGGTTTGCTGTTACATACTTATAGTTAGACCGTTATATTGGTCAGTCTGAAATTTCTGCTTTTTCCTCCAAAGATACAGACTTAATTGTGTCAGATGGTGGTCCCATGAGTGAGACGGAGTGATAAAATATTAACGCATATATTCTTCATGGTATTCCTATACAGACGACAATGTCAATTGTCTTTTAGTTTTTTCTTTGAGTAGGCGTTATAAGTAGACTAAGTCAGAAATAAGGTCCCAGTGCTTCTTCTGCCGCTTTTCACATTCTGAATTACAGAACGATGACTTCTGATAGAGACGTAACAATTAACTTTTCAGTTAAGATTCTAATACAGCAGCGATATGCCGTTGTACGTCGTATTTTCTTATTTATTTGAATAGATAAAGAAAGATACATATATAAATATGTATAAACAGTAGAATAAAAAGGTAACGAACAGTGATCGATCTCAGTTCCTAAAAAGAGATATCACCTAAATACCACCTCACTTAGGATACTACCTCGCAAAATTGACCATGGAAATAAAGTCTATCTCTTTTTGGGTTATTTCGTTGTCATTTAAGTGACCACCTCAGTAGTTAGATTGATCATATAAACATGTGAAAAAAGTATGTGCATGTCAGTAGATAGCTGTGTGTATATATATTGTGTCTATGAGTGTGCACATACGTTTTTGTAATTTTATTTGGGTAGGGGGTGGAGTGGTGGATAGGTGTGTATGCCTTCAAATGGTCAAACACTTTTAAAAATCACATCGTCCAAAAAGCCTATATTTTGTGCCCTCGATATATAAAGAAACGAAGAAAGAATTTATCTTTTTATCTGTGTAAATCAGCATTTCTATAGGTACCATGCCTGTCCTCCAAATAAAACAATGAAAAAAGAGGAGACAATCCAATCGATTCATTTGCACTTCGAAAACAGTTAAATTATTGATCCGAAGTAGCAAGAAAGAAATAAGAACTGTTCCCCGAGGCTGTAGACATAGGAGAACAATTTTTTTTAGATCTTCTCTTACTTTTCAGGTCCAGACATTCAACTGTCTCCAATCTCAATGAAAGTTATGCTTTGGTAGTTGATTCTTGTTATAGGAACTTCCTTTATCCTTTCGAGTGACAATCTCGAATATTCTTGAGACCATGTGTCCTAAGTTGTGGTGTGTGTGTGTGTGTGTGTGTGTGTGTGTGTGTGTGTGTGTGTGACAGTTATATAACCTCTGACTTAACTCTACGGAATTCCAGTTTCTTGCGAGTAAGCAGTTTTAAAAGAAAGTCACATTATTGGGGGTCAGGTAAGAATTACAAGGCATGTATCCGAATTACCTGGAGAGAGGTCAACATGCCTTATGCTAGACAACAAATTGTTTTGTAAATTGTAAGATCGATGGCAACAATTTATAATGGCTTCTTTATGTACATCTTGAAGGAAAATTTATTTTAAATTTATTCTGTGTTTTAAATTCTATTATTGAAATGGAATTAATCGTTCAAAGAACAATGATTGAAAATATCGAATTGAATGGACAGAAGTGTTAGAGGGCAACAAAAGATTTTTCTTTCCTTACGAAAACCGGATCGCATCACTTAGGGATTAACAATTGTTTTCGACGTTGAAAACCTCATTATTCCAAACTTTCCATATTTGAACTTCTTCCAGACTTGTCATATTTGCATTTCTACCTTTTTTGCATTTTATTTTACTGGAGTTCTTGGACCTTCGAATCAGAGTCTGTAATCCATCCATGGCATTTCATCCTAAACTTGAGATGTTCAGCATGGAAATTACCACAGACAGGGCGCGCTTTTATTGGACGGACGCTATCTGTTCCAGTACTAGCTGTTGTTACGTTCTTTTGTGCATTATTGATGAGACCTTCGTCTTTCTATGATACTTGAAGTTTTGCAATCCTTTTGTTCATAAAATATTTTGTTTATTGTACTAGTTCCCTTTGTTTTCTTCATATGGGTCAATACAACACTAGGTTCCCAGGCTTTGGTTTAGGTAACAACACAAACTTACTCCTGTTTCACTGGAATTAGCCTTTGGTGAGTTTCCGTTTTCTATGGCACATTGGATCGGCAAAAAAAAAACCATTTATCGATGACCGTATTTACTAAATAACTCTTCTATGCAACTTAAAAATAACCCTAAAAGGATTCTCCCTTTTCACTATCAATTTCTGAAACTGTTGACGGTATTTTTTTTCTTATTTTACACATTTTAGTTATATTTTTATTGATATGTTCTAGTGAACCGCTTTTGATCAGAAAATATAATCAATTAAGAAAATTGTCAAGAATTTCAATAAGGTATATTGCAGTAGTCCGATCGCCCTTTCTATTCATGTAGGCGTCTGGAAATATAAATTTCGTGGAAAACGTGTACTTGAAAACAACTTTATTTGTTTACTGAAAACAATGGTCTAAATGCAGATTTATGTAAACGGATACACTAGATCTCACTTGTCAAATTAAGTAATTATTTTCTAAAAACAAAATTTTTATCTTTAAATGAACGATCAAATTTATCATTATACAATCTAATTGAATCTTTGAATAGTTTAATTCATTTCACGAAATTCATTTCCAAATGGTTTTATTTCTGTCAAATATGATGAAATATTTATAAAAGAAAACAGAAAGTCCATTTACAACAATTTAAAAAAAACTCAAAACTGATATTTAGTTCTATCAAAACAATATTGATTATCAATATTTCGCATTAGATACTTTAATGATTCAATGTCTATCAGTTTTTTTTTTTCCTTTCAGCTTTCAATAAAACAAATTATATTGAAAATACGATAATAAAACAACTAAATAGATGTCAATTAGCGTGAAAATAGACATTGTGAGTCAATACCATTTTTGATATACTGAAAAATATATGCGAATTTATATTTGACAACTTAAAATATATAGTGGGGCCTCCGTGGCCGAGTGGTTAGCGTGTTCGACTGCGAATCGGAAGATCCGGGCTCGAGCCCCGTCAGCGCCACTCCGCGGTTGGCCGTCCCTGTCCTCGGGATGAGACCGTAAACAACGAGGCCCAGTGCAACAGTAGGTGGTGGTACGTTAAAGAACCCTCCCTGCTCTACGGCCAACAGTACCAAGCATAGGCAAAATTTATAGCCCTTCACCGGCACACGGTGACATCTCCATATGAGTGAAATATTCTTGAGTGGGTCGTTAAGCAGCAACACCATACCGTTTAAATATATAGTGCCTCATGTGGTGTACCTAGGGGTCCGTGTTTGCCCATTTCTTTATATCAAATTTCTTTATAGGAATTATGAGGTCGATCACTGACCGTCACCTTACCTTTTCTAGAATGTTGCTATTAACTTTACCAGCTTGCAATCCGTTCAACGTCATTGCATGCCACGTTATGTTTACACAAATAGCTAATTTTTGCCCGTTTCTTTCCCTTCAATTTTCCTCTATACCTAGGTACGGTGACAAATTCGAGATGAGGACTTTATTTTCTAATAAAATAAAAGGGTGAGAAAACGAAGTCTAAGTAATTGTAAGTTGACAATAACGTAACTGTAATCCAATTATCAGGTTTTCCCCCAGTTTTGTGATGTCTGTTATGGCACAACAGCCTTCTTGAAGTGATTAGCTAAATTAAAAGAGTGTTCAATGAATAATTAATGTTTCAATGAACTTTACTGTGACTCATCGGCACACTAGAAGAGTAATTTTTGTGAGATATTTCACTTTGAATCTGGTAGCAAGAAACCTTAGAACTTGATATAACCAATAAGAATATAGTATTTGCTGAAGCTGAGTTAATTCTTTGGCTTGAGAAATTTCTTAAGTGTTAAGGTGTTCGGCGCTGACGTCTAATTTTCACTTCAATAATTGGTATTTCGTGCGGATCAGACTCCGAAGGTACTGTGATAATCTCGGGTGGTGGCATCGAGTGTGCCGGTCCCAGATGCGAGGTTATTGATTTTCTGCCTGTTCGATGCATTGGCAAACTGGAAAGATTCCATGTCAAGGCATATTTTGTTTATTCTCTCTCACGTCAGATAAACTGCTACACCTGTTTATCATATACCATGGCTGTGATCATTAATATAAATAGTTAAACGTATTAGCTAGCGGGACCTCCGTGGCCGAGTGGTTAGCATGTTCGACTTCGAATCGAAGGGTCCGCGGTTCGAATCCGCGCAGCGCCACGCTGAGGTTGGCCGTCCCCCTGTCTTGGACGAGACAGTAAAAACCTAGGTCCAGTATCACAGAAAGTGTTGGCAGCTTAAAGAACCCTCCCTACTCTACGGCCAAAAGTGCCGATCATAGGCAAAATATTTCGCCCTTCACCGGCACAAGGTGATGTCTCCATATGAGTGAAATATTCTTAATTTATTTTTTTATTTAACAATACAACATAACAACATTAGCTAGCTATGATATCGCTGAATGCTGAATAAAAAATTAGGAGCTTTTGAGAATGATATTATAACAACTTCTTGGTGCCGCAGTGGCTAGAAGTTAACGTGTTCCATTCTTCTGAATCTGAGTTCATGGATTCGAATCTGACTCATGCTACAGTTGACTGTCCCTGATCTTCGAATGAGAAAATAAACAAACACGGTCCCATGTAACGGTAGTTGTTTGCACGTTAAAGAACACTCCCTGTTCTACGGCAATAAGTGCCGAGCATACGCAAGCTTTGCTGCACTTCACCGACACATGGCGACGTCTCCATAAAAAGTGAAAGATTCTCGATTGGGACGTTAGACAATATTACCAACCAACTAACACTTCCGTATATTTTATCATCAGTCATTTCTGTAGCTATTTATAGAACTGCACATATCTCCTGGAAAACAAAATAAAAATATAAAAAAAAATATATATTTTCGAACTTGATTTTAATATCTAATTTGCTATCACATAAGTTATTGCAACAGTGTTTCTTCCATTTTACTTGGATGGCTAAGTTCTACATTACGATGGACTCTAAATCACAGATTGGTTGAACAAAAAATTTACAAACTTTATTTACAAACCTACCTTAAATTGATGCACATGGTCACTCTAAAAAAGTTGCACATATTGTATTGTACATGATAATTATGTCCGTATGCATGCGTTTGTCTCGTCATCATAACCCTCAATTCTAATCAACGCATGATTTCAAAAAAGTAAGATTCCATAACGTTTTTCACATATATTTAAACTTACGGAATATTCCTACTAAAATATTGTCAGATATTTTTTGTATTTACCTAGTAAAGGATTGGGAGAGAAATAAGATTTTCTATTATGATTTTCACTTAATATGGGGGAAAACGGGAGAGTTATCATTAATTGAGCACATGATGTAAATTGTATTGTATCGAGTTACAAGACATAACAAAAAAAGCTATTCCCCTGTTTAAAAGATGCCGCCTTGTTCTGGTGCCTGGTGGTATATACGCATGGTCGTGAGTGCGAATTTTAGCTACAAAGCAGTTGGCTGTCACTGTCTTTCTGATGAGACAATATAAAAACGAGCTTCTGTATCACAGTGTATGTTATGCCGTCAAAGCACTCCCAGATCTACGGCCGTAAGTGCCGAGCATAGGCAAGTTCTATCGCCCTTTACCGGCATACGTTGACGTACCCATATAACTGAAAGATTCTTGTGTGGAACGTTAAATAAAAGTACAAGCAACCAACGATCTTTAAGAACCTGTAAGATAAAAACAGAGTGTACCATAGTCATAGAATATCTCATGAGCTCTGTTTGTGAAATTTGGGAATTATATGGCTTATACAGAAAACATAAATTATCCATAGGAAATAAATGACTAAATGACATTACAAAGACCAGAAAAAGTAGCGGGATAAAATTTCTATAATATTCCCGTCTTGAGACATAACACACCGGGACCTACGATTCACACGTCCACTCGTCCTCTAAAGAATTTGGCTATGTCACTAGAATTATACAAACGTTGCTTTGGCTTCATTTGACATGTAGTTTTTATGCCCATTTTTGGAAGAGGTAATTAACTTGACCTTTGACCACCCGTTATCATCACGTGGACAACATTGACAAAAGATGCGGACAAATGTGTCCCTAAATTGCTTACTCATGCTACAGTACAACACAAAATTAATTGCATTGTTACAGAGTGCAACTATGTCCAGCACATCGCCCAGTGGGTCGTACAGCTCATTTTCTAAGTTTGGTTTCAAGTTGATGAGCAAAGTCAGGATTCCCTGTGGGAGTTCTGTGATTAAAAACATAACGACAACGGCTAGTAACATCCCTGTCGTTCTGTTGTGGTCATGGTGTCTCTCGGCGTCCTCTTTTCTTCCAGCGCTTTTAAGTGCTTGTCGTTTTCGGTATGCTTTGTGCATTGCATAAACCAATAGTAATGTTAATATGGTAAGCATAACGCATGGTACAAGCTTGAATAAAATGGAATGTATATAGTAGTTCGCCTCGTCCATTTGAACCCCGAAGCTGTGATGTGAATTGTCTGGAGTGTAAATAATATCCGTCCCATTCATTGAGGTGTTCTGAGTATTAGTTCTATACTTGTTTACAAGATAATTCGGGATACACAGTAATGCTATAGATATATACACTACAAATACCACTACCTTAGCACGATAGAGAGAACACCAGGCGGCGCCTCGAGTCGGAAACCATATGTAAAGAAATCTGAAAATTGCTAATGATATCGTCAACCATATAGCAATTGTGTGGCACACTATACTGAAACTGGCGTGGAAAAGTAGAAAATAAATCCTACTGTAGCTCCGAGTTTGAAAATACTCCAATGATGGATCCTTAAGTATATAAAACAAGGTCACAAAGGACAAATAGTCGGCCATCTTGAATGTATCAGCGACTGCTAACCACGTCAGTATAATATTCGTAGAGGAAACCATGTTTTTCCGCGTCAGAACGACAATATTGGCAAGGTTAGAAAATATTCCAAATGTGCACACAAAAACACTAACGTATCCATGGATACCGGCGTACGCGTTGTAGAAACTGCGCAATGGCGTATCCACATTTTTGTTAGCCTGTGTTATCAATTCATATGGTACAACTTCGTCTATACTGGGAAATGATGTATTTTCAAGGTCTCTGAAATGTGTTTCCATATTTGTGTTGAAGGCTTGAGCTTTGTTTAGCACTTTTCTGTATGATTTTGAGGTTAAGACATCACAAACGAGACAAACATGTCTTTAGAAATACATATCCAGACTTTTTCAATTTTTCAATACACAATGTTTGTTTATTCCGCCTCGGAAAGGACCTTTGCTCAGTTACTAACACGTCTCTTTTACATTACTGTATTTTTTCCGTATTGCTTGAATATCCTTTTATATTCCTGTTGACCTGCAAAAAAGAAAATTGGAACAGTATATAAGCATTCCTCTTAATCAGAAATAAAGAAAAGTTTTAACTCAATTTAACCTGAAAAAAAGGCCAAGTTCATATTCTAACAAAATCATACTTCCACATACATTTAGATATTATATACTTCCCCCTCACCTCTTTCTGTGCCTGTTTTATCTATTTGATTTGATAAGAAATTATTGGGAAATAGTTAGTTTATTGTCATCCTGTTGATGAATTTCAAAAGTGTAACCTAATAGTACAAGGAACTAATCATGGCACGGGACGGACTGTTGTCTACGAACCTCCATTATATAGAGTAGTGAGCTAGCTATTTTCTGAACCTAAACTTGATCAGAATGCAATTTAGAAATTCCCCGTATTTCAGTCGACATAGCCTCTATCTTTTACCTTACTCGTATATTGCATCTATATCAATTTTAAAAGATGAATGTTTTATGAACATAGCGAACACATAAAATGATGAGACAAGGTATTGGATAGATAAGACGAATAATGCGTGAATATATCGTTCGTCATTATGTAGGGGTTATTAGAGTCAACATTGGTAGGGGAAACTCTATAATGCTGCATTACCATTGGATCATTATCATACTTATCAGAATAAAATGAAATTGCCTAGGAAAGTAAGATGTCACCAATGTCTAGGAAAGTAAGATGTCATCAAATATGATAAGGAGCTGTTGATGTAAGTATTTGCGCTTGTTATATTCGCCGTATTTGTGTGCGAACCACTCGTGTGGGGGCTATACGCGACAAACTACGAATTTAGTGAATATTACACCACGCTTACATTTAACCACGCAGTAATGCAACTGAAGAAGTTTTACGCAGTATTTTTTTAAAAAAAAATTAGAATTTGACGCAATTTATCTAGAATTAAATACAAGTTATTCTTATATCACTTGCTGGGTATAGGAGAAATTGCTAGAAATTAAAACCCCATGACATAATGTTTTCCATAGTAAGTCGATGTACAATTCTAATGAAATGTCTTCTCTTTTTTATTTGTCTCGTGTTGCACCAACTGGAACATTTTTTATCGCGTAATCCAATGATTATTTGCCTACAGAGTTCTATGCTTGCGTTAAGTTACTGAATAAAAATGAGAAATGGATTAAGATTGTCATTTAAAGTCGGATTTGCCTGACATTAAGTCATTGAAATGCGACAAATTCGTGGTTATAATTCTTTTACATTTATAAGGACACCCGACGATCGAATCCGAAGATATAATTGATCTTAATTGCAAATATATTGAAAGTTCTGCCACAAGACTTCCGTTTTCTAACAGACCAGATGCCATTTATTAACGTATTACTGTCAAAATAATTAGAACAGACCTCAAACCAGGATGTTCTTTTTGTTGTGCAAGCAATAAATCATGTAATTCGCCGAAGTCAAAATACTTTTTGAAAAGACATTCCGTTTAATTAAAACGAAGTTATCTATTTCTGTCCGCCATAAGGAAATCTGAACTAGATTAATCTCGTTAGGTAACATGGACATGTATTGCTTTCTTATTTAGCCGACGGCATCGGTATCATATAACTGGATACATACTAATGACTTTTTTAGGTGGAGACCGTTCTTTCATAGCGCTGCTTTTGGAAAGCGATTGTACTCAAGTGATAGCTAAGGTACTCTTTAGCTTCCCAAATAATCCCTTCCAGATTGGTTGGTCGGATATATTGTTCTGAAACATCGCACTCAAGAGTCTTTGACTTATATGGAAACGTCACCATGTGTTGGTGACGGCCGATAAATTTATCCATTGCCCGACACTTACGGTCATAGAGCATAGTTGCCACCTGAATAGTTATTCAAGGGATAAGTACAATATATCACAAATATAGACATGTATCGTTTTCTGTTTGAACAAAAAACATCATTATTATATTATTCATTACCTACTCTTTACAGTTTAGACCGATATCATTATATCATGGCGTTGCTCTGGAAAGAAAAAAAATGCTCAAACGATAGCTAGGAGACTATTTAACTTCCTAAATCATCTCTGTTGGAGCAAAATGCCAACCTTGATAGCAATTTAAAGAATAAGTGCATCACATGAAAATCTATTTGTAAATTATTGTGACGGAGTAAAAAATGTGAAACATGTAGTTGAAAATACCAAGGGGGCTATCAACATGCAAAAATCCAAAAACTATGTTTATCAAAATTTGAATTCCCTCGCTCTAGGCATGAGCATGGCCTGGTATTATAGCTTAAACGTTTTTCTAACTGATATGGTTACGAGATCTGTTTATGGTACAATGTAGCTCATGGTAGGATACTTTGACGTGTGTATGTATTTCTGCATTTCCGTGTTTATCCAACTGTTTATTTGGTTCTCCTTATAGGATAGTGAGATCATTGTCTGGTACCTTAACCTTCTCATTTTACCAAAAATAGAAATCAAATGTTAATCATACGTATTTTGCGACACGTTTGTGGGGCCTCTGTGGCCGAGTGGTTGGAGCATTGCACTTTAAACCTCTCAGTCTCTCATCTCTTGTCAGTCCGGGTTCGAAGCACGCTGGAACCTAAACGGATTATATGAGAAAGTGTACCAGTTTACTTGGGGTTAGTGTAACCGGGCTTTCTCCTCCGCCAATAAAAACTAGCCGCATGTTTTGTGATTGAAAGATTGTCGAATGTGGCGTAAATCAAAAATCAAACAAAGCAAGCAAACAAGATATGTATGCGCTAATGGGATAGACTTTAGATCAAAGGAGAAGTTGTATACATGTAATCAAATGATACGTTTAATGCCTACTTTTTCCATTACTTTGGAAGAACACCGACCACATATTAACGCTACTACCATTTCAATTCTTAATTGTCTCACCGTATCCTACTGATTTGAGAATATTATAGCCAGTGGTGATCTTTTTATTCTCTCATATTTGTCTGTTGCATATTTTGTTTCAAACTGACATGCACAAATTAAAGTTCTGAATAAAAAGTAGAAAATGAACAATTTATACTGCACGGTATATTACTTGAAAAGTTACGTTTAGTCTTTGTCCATTTATTTAGTTTATGTTATTCCGTTTTGGAAGAAAATATATTTTACTGAATTTGGATATATTTTCGGAACTAGGGAGTGTTTTTAAATGTTGAGAACTATCAAAGACGACTTGCACTGCAATTCAATTAACCTTCAACTCCAAATGTTGTAAAGCAATTCCAATGTATTGTCTAATGCTCTCGGTGTATGTTTTGCATGCAATGTCTACAAAAACATCAATGATGTTTTTTTTTAATTCAATAAAAGAAAGTATGATATAATTAATGTAGAGAAGTTCTTTTATCTTAAGACTAAAAATCACTTTATTCTACACTCCTTCCTTTTTTTCTCTTAAATCAACTCTTTTAATTACTTTTTATTTTGTCTTGAAAACAAAACCATGAACATTTGAAGATATTAATTGTCAGTTAAAAGCAATTTAAGTCTGCACAACACATTTCATGAGAAAAGAAAACTCAAGGGAAAATTCGTAGGGTTAGAACAAAAACAAAACTTGAACTTTTTTTTGTAATTTCTTAACTTGATATACCATTACCATTACCGTTACAAGAACGGTTCTTAGTGTATATCATACTTAATAAAATATACTTGTATGTATAATGTAATAAACATCTTATCTTTTTTTTTTCTTGTAAAAACCCCGAAGGTAATGATAATATCCATACAAAGGTAAAGATTCGCCACGATATGACTTCAATATTGTTGAAAGTGCCGTAAAACAATATTAACTTAACAAAGGTTAAGGTTACGGACAATGATTGATCTCATAAATCCTATTAGGAATACTAAATAATGAGTTGGGTAAAGACTGACCCCTGGACAAACAAAAGGCGGGATCAGGTGACTTGGAGGTTAAAACATTCCCCTAAGGACAGAAGACAGCCGCTGTGAACCCTATATCTTGATCAGGTGAATTTTATTTGAATATTTGTTTTAGTTTTGGATAACATTTACACTAAGATTATATAACTCATTATGTTAAGAGAAAGATCAGGAAGGGATCAGGTGGCAAGGAGGAGTAAACATGCCCTGGCGACTGGTCATACCTTGGTCAGACTAACGGATAAATACCTTATCAAAATTAGTGTGTATCGAACGGTCATACGGTGCTTCTAAATTTTAAAATGTCTAAAAGAAAAAAAAATATACTTAAAATTTTATACAGATACAGGATAGATAAAATATAGCAAGGAAGCGAGTTAATAATTTCCTTATACCGGAAATATGACTTGAAAGTTTTTGTAATGGAAAACTAAAGCTGACGAGTTTTCATATTATGATATCTTTTGTTATCTTCAAGCTATAGATCTATGAACTGAAGCCACTTAGAGTGAGAATTATCTTACAAGTGAAAGTGGTGCATTTCAAGATTTATGCTACACTTCTGCAGTAGAAACACAAGAAAATCATAAAAAATTGACACAGGGAAAATTTATAGCGAAATCTAATTAGACTAAATGTAGATAATTTATTGCAACTTACGACTAATGGCAGATAAAGATAAGTTATTTAGTAAAAGTATTTCCTACGCTTTTGTTAAGATGTGTAAAATGTACAAAAACCCTTTGTTTAAAATGACAAATATAATGTTATGTATATAGTGGTAAAAGAAATGTATTAATAATAAGACCACTAAGTAGAACGACCGAGATGCTCAGATTTACATGGTATCCTCATCAGTAGGGTATAACGAACATGTTCTGGTAATCAAAGTTTTTACAATGAGCATAAATACCAACGTTGACACGATCAAGAGGCAAATGCAAAAAAATACTTCAAAAATATTTCCCCTATGTAAAGGCCCATGAATCTATGATATTCTCTTCATTATACTTATTCTATCGCAAAAACGCAATGAAGTATTTCACAAGGCAATTTAATTAATGCTGCAATATATTTCAGATATAAATCTAAATTTAATTTTATTTTAATTAAATTTTTTTTTTCTAATTTATATTATTAATAATATTTTCAAATA
The DNA here is from genome assembly GCA_016161895.1 of Pinna nobilis. NCBI lineage: Eukaryota > Metazoa > Mollusca > Bivalvia > Pterioida > Pinnidae > Pinna > Pinna nobilis. The sequence goes on along the minus strand of JACSZP010002907.1, from coordinate 8,524 downwards.
TAATTTTGAATAAATCAGAGAGAGAGAGGGAGAAAGAGAGAGAGAGAGAGAGAGAGAGAGAGAGAGAGGTAAAGAGAGAGAAAGACGTCTTGCATACCCATGATAAAGGTTCAAAAGAAAACATAGGTGTACATGTTCGACAAAGTAGCACGACAGACAAAGACAAAATCCATATAAATGCTCTATTTTCTTAGACATATATTGCACAGGAAGTTTATTCCTCTCCATAAATATTCACTATCATGTCTAGCTTTGCTAATATTACGTATTTCTTTTAGCTTCATTTATTCACTTATGGATATATACCTAATTAATTAATGTCTCACAACGTATGGCGGTATAGCTTTGAACTGAATAACAATTCTGCTTGTATCATAAGAAATAAATTTGTCCTGTTCGATCGCCAATTAAGAGCCTCTCTAACACAACAATGGGTTTTCCAGTCAGATAAATATGTATAGTCATTGCATCAGCTGATAATTAATGTACAAGCCACCGCAAATTGACTCGTTATGGAAATAGATTGCTCGTAAACAAATGTAAAAAATTCATTTCGTCGGAATAATGATTTGTCATTTGACTAGTATAGGGTTAGATGTATAGCATATAAATGACATTGGATGCCGTTGTAGTGCCCTCAATGGCTATAATGTATGTCAGAGCTAAAAGAAGTAGAGAGAGGCTATGATAGGGAATATCTGACATAACGTTTATGTTTCTGTACATTTTCCGGGTAAGCTACAGATAAGGAAATACAGAAAATAAATTCAATTCTAGACGTATACTGTAAAATCCAGTTTTGTTCGCGAGAATTTTATTTTCGCGTAATTACGCGAGAGCACTTACTCACCAAAATAAAGTTCTCGCTAAATATACTGACCTGATATTAACATGCATCAAACAACACAAAGTTTAAAATTAAATGGACCCTCGTGAAAATAAAGTATCGCGAATAATTGCATGACCATCGATTCGCTGAAATAAAGTTCCGCGAAAATTTCTTGCTTTACAGTATATAGGATTTGTATAATTAATATGACAAATTAGCAAACCATCCTATATGTCTAGGTTCTCAAAATGTCAGGAAGATTTTCAATGACAATTAATCTATAAAAGGAACCCATAGTCAAACTTTTTCAATTTTCCCCTATCATCTTTACTACTGAATGTTTTAATATATTTTATTTCATGGTGTTTAAATTCCTCATTTAAAAAATCGGCGATTCTTTGTCCAAAATATTATCATCATATCAGAAAATTATGTTTTAGCAAACTTTAAGTTTACAGGGTAATCAGGAATGAGTAGTAGTGTTTTTTCTGACGATTGGTCAGCCGACACTACGACTCCTAGTGGTGGAAAGTCTGATTTTCTGTCTTTCGGACGAAGCGGAGATTTTATGTGGTTAACCTATTTGTAATGTTAGGTTTCATCTCTATGGTTGTATCAGATGAAGTAATGAATATTCATAAAACTCTATTCAGTCTTTATCTGTAAGAGGCCTCTCCTAAACAACTCCCAAACCGTTGGAAGTGTTGTGAGAACAATTGAAATAAACAAATTTGATCAATATGATTGAATCACACAAAAATTAAAAGTTTCTTCGGTTCTTGTTCGGTATGTCTCTTGTTATTGTTTATATTTATACATTTTTGGTTTTTTAAATAAAAAATATACATTTATTACCCTCTATATTGTTTTTTTTTGTGTTTTTGTTTTTGTTTTTTTTTTTCGGTTGTTTATATTTATTTATTGATTTATTTGTCATTTATTTATTAATTCATTTTCCTCTGTGTTACATTTTGTTTTCGCTAGCTTCGTTGTACCTTTCATATCCTATACTTAAGAATAAAGAAAGTTGACCAAGACAGACAAATCTCGCTCTAAAACCAATCGACAACATTCAAAATATAAAATTGTCTACGTAGGTATAATTCATCGTTATTGTACTCATATTTCGGGTTGTAGACGTATTTAGACATGAAATTATAGATATTCGATGTTATTATTCATATATCACTCTGTTATAAAGAGATTGCTTTTCAACAACGAAGGAAATAATTATAGGAGATCAGAAAGTAATCTATATGTAAATTGTGTTTACGGTATATCCACCGACATCGCATGAAATTGCATGGTGACTCTTCTATTCTCTGTATGACAAGCAATTGAATAAGCATCTCCGGTGATTACGGCCAATTTCGTCAGCAAGCCTACATCGAAAGTTCAATACATGTGTGAGATAGGAAATGGAAATGTGGCGATACGCGTACGGCTTCGTTATTCTTATAGTAAATGTCAATGTCAGTGGCGGCAAGGTCGTTTAAAGGTCATCGAATTATATTAAGAATATGAGTTCACATGAAGGTCTCCAAACATATGTTACTAATTAGAATTCATTTAAAGTTTGATTATAACGTGGTTAAATCATCTCCATAGTTGGGAAATCTTATTTGCATACTTTGAGACACAAAAGTGCAAAAATGCGAAACCTAAATTCTGAGTCAATTCCGGCGCTTCTCTGCAAAAAAATTTACTATCGTAACAGTTCTTTGTCGCCTCATATTATATAACTTTTTCGTATTGCGTTACTTTTCATCTTTTGATTGTATGTTCTGGTTTCAAAGGCGAAATGGAAAGGAAAAACCACCATGGCTTATACATTTATCAATGAAGCATTTTTTTTTTTCATCTATGTTGCTCTTTCTTTGTTCGATATGAGAAGTTGGCCCCCAATTCAACCTTTGCTGACCACCTTGCATGGTAAACATAAATGCTGTAAAACAACCTCAGTCTTAATAGCTCATTTGAACACGCAAATATGTTAATTAATAATGACCTCGTTTTGAAACATGAAAAGAAGAAAATTGAGCTCTGGAGTTTGTCCAATTTATTAAACTATTTCTGGAATATTGTATATGAAAAGGTATCTATTTTTGCACTAAGCAGAAGAGCTATGTGTATCTTATATGCTGGTCAGTTTAAGGTCAAAATATCCAAATGTTCTTTCTCATTTTGATAAATGAAAGCTGCTTGAATATTCCGAAATATTTTACTAATTACAGTCTAACCAGTCTAGCCATCCACTGAATTAAAGAATTACCTGACTTATGTGACCTAATTGAGTGGTTCGTTCCCAAAAAGGTTTATCCTATATAAATTACCTGAATTAGGAGACCACCTGTCATATGTGACCCTCTTGGAACCTTCCCATGGATGGTCTCTTAAAATAGGTTTGACTTTATGTTGAATATATTCCCGCTGGAAAAAAACATTTTCCTTTTTCTAACGAAACGAATAGTTTCAGCTATAGACTTATCGGATGCATGTGACATAGTAAATACAAGTAGAAGATCAATTTTTCCTTTACACGAACAGTACGAAGAAATTTTATATTCTGTGCCGTTGTCCTATTTCTAATTTGAAAAGATTTCCTGAATCAATGTTCTGTTAACTTTCTACATAATAATGAATCCAATTAAATAACTAATGAAGTTAATTAAAGATCAGACCTTCGCAGCTGTAACGCTACGATATAATTAGTAATCATTGGCATAACTTGACTGGCCGGTTAGACACCAGAATAACAAAAATAGAAATATCCATCAAAATATATGTTTATTTACATGTTTTCATGGAAAATTTTTACTTTAAGCCTCAAATTATACAACGTTTAAGAGATAAAGATATAATGCTTTGTGTTATGAGAACGCAACATGATGATATGTCCTAATTTAACGTGCGGCGTGACTACTCAAAGCCCTTGCCACACGCTATGGCTACACAGGTAGTCCAGGAGTGGCTCCTTGTGTTTAACGTGCAACCAAGATAACGTATTTTACACAAACGATACCTCTAGTAATATAAAACAAAATGCACCTATTCCATTTTCATCCATGAAGCAATGTACAGATCTTATTCTAATATACAAATATACTTGATGCTCCACGCACGGCACCCGTCGTGTCAACTTGTTTTAGTGGGGTTCGTGTTACACTAGTTTTAGTTATAAGTGTATTTATGTGTTTCTTTTTGTAAATTTGTCTCCTTTTTGTTTTGGCCACGATTTTGTCTCGCTGACTTATTCTATTTGGAATGCCCCTTGGGATCTTCTATTTCACCTATTTTGATCCGGGAGCAAGTCTTTTCCGGAATACTTCTTTTTCAATAATAGTGATGAACAAGAAAAAAGGGCATCCATGGCCGAGTGGTTAGCGTGTTCGACTTCGAGCCGAGGGATCCGGGGTTCAATTCCCGCAGCGCCACTCCGCGGTTGGCCATCCCTGTCTTTCGGATGAGACAGTAAAAACCGAGGTCCCGTGTCACAGTAGGTGTTGGCACGTTAAAGAACCCTCCCTGCTCTACGGATATCAGTTCCGAGCATAAGCAAAATTTGTCGCCCTTCACCGGCACACGGTAACGTCTCCATATGAGTGAAATATTCTTGAGTGGGATGTTAAACAAAAACGCAACGCAACAAGAAAAAGAAAAAAAGACGAAATTAAGTATCTGACAAGGGGGGGGGGGCATATCCCTCATCATGTGTTAAAGACGAGTAACAAATATCGAGTAGAGAAATAATTATTTTGTTTTGAACATAGTTTTGTCTGCTTTTGAATTTTAAATGGCCCGTACTATTATCAAATATCCTTTTTTAAAATGATTCCAAATAATCTATACTCTACTCATTATTTTTCAACCACCATTTTGAATAACCACACTAATGGAGAAATGACGAAAATAGACAGAATGAATTAAATAAAGTAAATTTAAAAAATCACCAAATAATTCTTAACCTAAAAGGGACTAAAAATAAAAGATTAATGTAATAATAACTTGATAATCAATTCATCTGTTGTAAATTCCAAGTGTAAAGCTGATTATCAACTCGTTTGTTTCTTCGTTAAGCAAGAGGACACGAGCTCTTTAAAGTGCAGTCATATATTTGGTTTAGACAAGAAAGTTCTAAAACAGGAAGTTTGCTTTAAATAATTAAGCTTATGTTGGGATTGCTATGCACGTCAGTAGCCTTGGCCTAAAGCTTTGAGGGGTTTATGTCAATTAGGATAATTTCAAGCACACTGAAATAGATAGAACTCTTCCTTTACCCAGGTTTGTCGATATTCCAATAGGCATTTTGCGTCTCTGCGGCCTGTTCCGTAATTATGAACATTACAATGAAAATCACTCGTGTCATCAGTGCATGCTATTTCAATAAAAAGATATTTCACAAAATATAACTTTATAAAAATATAATATATTATTTAGTATAAAGTAATATTAAAGTAATTTTATTCACACTATGGTCTTCATTATTTTTTTAAACTCCGTTTTTATCAGACTTGGTTAGTTTGTTCGTAAAATTTATATATTAAAATAAATTGAACACTCACCTACTTACGATTACGATTAAGATTTAGTCGTGAGATATTTTGTGAAAAGGATCCGTTCAATCGGGAATGCCAACACCTCCGGGGCACCTGATCCCACCTCGGATATGTCGAGGGGTCCGTGTTTGCCCAGTTATTTATAATTGGTCTTCTTTATCGGTTATAAGATCGATCACTGTTATTTACCTTATCATTTACCCTAGTGCACAGTGGAATCTCAAAAGAAAAGTCGCCACTTACAGAAACAGTTTTGTGGTATCTCAAGACAGATGGTTTTCTTGACGGGTTTTATTTATAAGAATATTTCTTAAAAATATTGTGATTGACGATCTATCAAGAAACACAGTATCTTGCAACAGTTGTCTCTCAAAATATTTTTCTACTGTGTCTCTTTTTCAATATCTGTAAGGCATTGATTGAGGGATGATCCATATTCCATGATAAACATCTGTTCATTTTGTCAATTTATAAGAGAAACGATAGTTTATCTATTTTTCGAGCGAATCATAAAGACTAAGTTCACTTATTTGCACTCGAATAAATGACTTATCTTTCTGTTCGCCCAGTTGCTTCCATCATGCACGACACGATAAGTAATGCTGACATAAGAATATATGCAAACATCTATTACATAAATTGATTGAAGCATTATTTAAATAGAATTGCACCGGGTCCGGGAATAATGCAATTATTATGTCAAAAGTTTATAATAATCAAAATAATTTAAATATATTAAAAGGTTATGAACATTGGTTGATCTAATAATTCCTATACGGATTACAAAAAAGGAGTGGGGTAAGCACGGACCAACCCCTGACACACCAGATATGGGACCAGGTGCCTAGGATGTTTAAGCATCCCCTGTGGACTGGTGACACCCACCATCAGCCCTATATGTTGATCAGGTAAATTTGATTTGAATAGTTGGTGAAAAGATAAAGGTAACGAACACTAATAGATCTCATAGTTCCAATAAGGAATGCAAAATCCGTAGTTGGTTCAAGTTTTGGATAAAATGCATAATAATATTTCATCGCTCCTTACGTTCAAAGATACTGTAGGAAAAAATGTCATTAAAATCATCTTCAATATTTCTTACTGAAAGATTGTCTAAGCTGCGGTCTATTTACGAGAAATTTATCATTTTTTATTCTTTTCCACTTGAATTATTTTAATATTCGTCCCTGAAACTGATTACCCTAGTGAAATCAATTTCCCTTGTTCGTCTACTGTTTTTTTCTATTAGATATCCATCAGATAACTGAGGCAAGGACAAGAAAACCCATTCTCATATTTTCCAGCTCTATTACCTTATAATATTCAATCTTCCCCTTAAAACATGCTCTCTATAAATTGTCTGCAAACCTTTGACAAGCCTGGTGATTTATATTTTATCTTTAATAACATTCTCATTTCAAATCATCCAAGTGTTAAAGAACGAGATGGATTACCGAGTGTTTTCAAGACAAATTGCTTCATTCTAGACATATTTAAACCACGTTTTTAATACAATCGATACCTTTTTGTGTGTCCTTAAGATAAAATCAAAATCGCCTGGCGCTGTCAGATCCCAGAGCTTATTCCGCAATATTTGTACAAACTTAATATCACATTGTTGTTCCTAGAAATCTTTTCTCGTGTTTCTTAGTCACCTTGCAGGTAAATTCAATTGGGAAATTTGTTGGCATATGTATTTGTCTCCATTGGAAAATGATTTGTAATTTGCCTTCCAGAATACTTCGCAGTTTTCGTAAATGTTCATATTTGATTTTTAAGCAATGCTTAACCCGTAAGACATCATTAGTCGTCTCTGTGTACATCGTGTCATTTGCATGGAATCATGTGTAAGACTAAGGCTTCTCTCTGTTCTGTTTTACGCTCTCTCTCTCTCTCTCTCTCTCTCTCTCTCTCTCTCTCTCAGAATATTGATAATGAAGACATGTTTGAAAATAAATAAGAAACTGTCAAAGACTGTCGGAAGAACAAGTAATTAAACCAAATACAGTAGCTTTTACTATTCGCTATTGTAGTAATCGTTTTTAAACAAACTTGATTCTTTTCATCTTTTTATCATGATTATCAACATTTATGACAATAATGAAATTTCTGAGGCATATTATACATGTTAGTTATTCTATTTTAGCTTTCTTTCGCTTCCTGAAAGCTAAAACTTTTAGATAACTAACAAGATAAAATAACGAATGCATTAAGTTTGCTTATTAGCCTCATTAGGTAATAAAATCATGTTAAAGAAATCTTCAGACTTTGGTTTTGAGATTTTGTCACATACTATGAAAATCCATAGAAACTCCCAATCGACGAGAGCGCTTGATCTCTGCGATGAACAAAAACGCTATAATGGGTTACACCCTTAAAATGATCACATTATCAGTTTTCTTCCAGCCAAAAGCTTATGTATTTAAGATACTGAATTTTTTTCTATAACATTCTATATTGTCGGTGAAAAAATCTATGGAAGAAAAAGTGATATGTGCATAAAAATAGTCACCTCGACAATTTTTTTTCCGATTAAAGGTTATCTAAGGAACAAGTCATATCAGCACATAGGTGTAACAAAATTTCTTAGTACAGTGAGTGTATTTAGAATTTCGCCATATCTAAATAGTGGCAAAATTTAATTACACAGCGTTTGGGTATTATGTAATTGATTTCAAAGTAAATATTTATGAACATGCAGATAAATTATCGACAGCTGATTTATTGTAAAAACATTCGTGCATGTCTGTGACCTTTAGCAAAAGTACGCCTTACAAATGTAGTAAATTAAAAACCGATAAGTCAGCTATTTATGGAAACTCGCTTGTTCACGAAAAAGTCTAAAGCCTTATATCAACAATTGCATTGCTACTCCTTGTGCTAAATTGAGCACTTTCAGGATATGTAGTGCAACAATGTGTTAAATTGTAATGCTTTTTAGCTCACCTGAGCCGAAGGCTCAAGTGAGCTATAGTCATAGCGCACCGTCCGTCGTCCGTCCGCCGTCCGTCCGTCCGTCGTCCGTCCGTCCGTAAACTTTTCACATTTTCGACTTCTTCTTCAGAACCACTGCAGGGATTTTGATGAAACTTGGCAGGGTTGAAGTACTCATAGTCCCCTACAAGTGTTGTTGTTTTTC
>JACSZP010002902.1:5779-17880 GCA_016161895.1 Pinna nobilis | reverse complement strand
CCCCCCCCCCCCCCCCCCCCCTCCTAAATTTGCAAAATATATACCGATATTGGTCAATTATGGTAAGATTATCATTTTAACAGGATTACTTTCCCCTTTTTTACAAGTTGGTCCCCTTGGAAACTATCAAGCCCCTTGAAAAAAAAAATGCTTGATCCGCGCATGCATTTATTGTAGTGTAATTAAATCAATAACATTAGCACAGAGGTAACCTCCTGGGTACATAGACACACTCAGACCAGTTGATTGGAGAGGGTGAGTGATTTTGCGTGCATTAGATAGGCCTACATTTCGCTTTATCTATGATTTCATATCGTAGTATATCAAGATAGGTAATCCGCGTACCAGTATGATGACCAGTTTCACACCTTTCCAGGGATGTGAAGTTGTAAATTACTTTAACCCGCCCACTTAATACCACGTGACCTATAATATTATAATATTATACCTATATAATTCGACCGTACGATTGTAGGTCACGTTGTAGTAAGTGGGCAGGTTAGCTAAAAAGTCATTTACAACTACACATCCCTGGAAAGGTGTGAAACTGGTCGTCAGACGTATTACTGGATATACTACGATATGAAATCATAGATAAAGCGAAATGTAGGCCTATCTTTACAGTACTCAATGAGACGGTAGATTTGCAATTTTTCAGGATATCAATCAGCGTTTACGTGCAAGCAGAGACTAAACAAAGATCCACTAATGCAGACGATGACCGAGACATAGAAATAGGACATTTTTTTCTGGAGTAAAATTAAGTTAACAAACATATTTACCTCATTTTACTATCATATGTGCATTAAAGCTACGAATTTTCGATAGATTTTCGCGTGTACACCCAAAAGCCGATGTCTAATGATTATAAATGTACATGTGGTGCAAGTTTTGAAATTATCAAAACCGGCATTATATAATATTCAATTCCAATGCTGTAATATTTCAATTTTTTCTTAATTTTGTCGAGTGTTACTTAGAACACAGCCGCTGAACTCCTCATAATAAGTTCATATAAGCATTAGACAGTTTCACCTAAAGAGAACCACTTTTCAATATATTATTGAGTAACCTTTCAATGTGGTAGCCGCTACGAGCCAATGTGCATAGCTGACATCATTTAACAATATGACTATGACGCAGCCCTTTGCTGAATGACGTCAGCTACTTAATCGGCTGGTAGCGGGTATGGCATTGAGCGCACCCCAGGTAACTGATTTCATGCAAACCGAATACAGTGAGTATATGTCAAGCAAACTACACATAATTATAATTTGTAATAATAGATCGAGCATTTTGATACCCATTATTATGCATTATGTCTTCGTCATCGAGCTCTATGGGCGTTTACTCCTCCCCCCACCTAATCTCGCATTTGAATTTGTTTCCTCTACATTTTTCGTCACTTCACATTTCATTGCTTACCCTTCCGGAGCACTTGAATTTCACGTGGATTTAATGTTATAAAAGGTGAAACAATGATCGTTAATTTGTAAAAAAAAAACAACAAAAAACCCGAATTCCCCTGAGTACAAAAGGGCAGAAACTCAATCACCTCACAGTACCGAAGGATATTTGAAAACCATTTGATATATTTGAAGTCCAAAAATATGACAAGTCCAGGATAATGGCGTTCTCAATGTGGAAAACGAATGCAAATCCCTAATTGTTTAAACCAGTGCCCGGAAAGGGTTAGCGTCCCCTGTTGGCATGCCACATCCGTCGAAACTGTTCCGCGGAAAACCTACATGTTCGTTTAAATGTCAGTTCCAGTTGAAAAAATCTTAAAATCTTGATCCAACTAGCGAAATGTAATGTAGTCTTTTGGTCATACATACACTTGATGTTATACTACAAAATCGGCCTCAGGACAGACGACCCCATCAAAATGGTATGGCATAAAATATGAAGAACAAAAAGACATTTAACATGACTTCAGTTGTGTATTGGCATAACAAAACTGATGCATCTGATTATTGTTACGATGAAATGTTTCATATAGAGAAAATCCTATCTAAAGGAAAATACATGACTGCAAACTGATTAATCAATATTTTTGTCTTTTGAAGCAGTTTTAATAGCTATGCAGAAAATAAATTCCCGAGCTGTATGGCGATTGAAAATATTGATACAATAAGCCATATGTGTATGTGTACTTGATAAAAGGAAATCTTGATCGCATTATTTTAAAAAACCACATTTTTCTTCATGTTACATAAAGAAAACATCCTATCTAAAGGAAAACATGACTGCATGCATATTAATCAATATTTGGTCTCTCGGATAAGGTATAATTTTCCTACTGAAACAGGTTTTAATAGATGTGCAAAAAGTAAAATTTCGAGTTTTATCGCCCTTGATACTATTGAAACAATAAGTCAAGATATCGGTACCTTTATCGCAATTATGGCCGGTGTATCCAGAAGCACAACTACATGTATATCCTTCGTGTCCTAAGGCATTACAAGTCCCTCCGTTTTGGCAGGGGTTTGGAGAACATTCATCGATTTCTACAAAATCAAACGCCTTTTATCAAAAACACAATAAAGATTCAGAAATATTTTATGCGAGACGAAAAAAGAACGTTGGTGACACTGGGAATTGAAATTATATCATTGAAATCATGTTATTCATCTGTAGAAATATACTGTATGTGTACTTGATAAAAGGAAATCTTGATTGCATAATTTCAAAATAACATATTTTTCTTCATTTAGTGGTTTTGGGATTGAAAGTAATGAATGGTACCATGAACGATGAAGCATTTGACCAAACCTGAAGTACAAGTGGACAAATTACCGATATCTTTAAGGACTACATGATGAGTATAACATATTTCTGATTACAAGAACATCGATATTACGACAGACTGATATAAAAGAGAACAGTGGCAGATACAAATAAATAAGAACAAAATATTTAAAAGTCGAATCTGAATACATAGTTGTCAGTTTGCAACGAAGATCGACCCAAGGGCCGACAACTCAATGGAAATGGTATGACATAAGAAATAAGAACAATAGGTCATTGAACATGACTTAAGGTTTGTTTTGACATAATCAAGCTGATGCGTCAGATAAGTGTTACGAATAAAATGTTACATAAAAAACATCATATCTAAAGGAAAACATGACTGCATGCTTATTAATCAATATTTGATCTCTCGGATAAAGTATATTTTTCCTACTGAAACAGGTTTTAATAGATGTGCAGAAAATAAAATTTCGTGTTTTATCGCCCTCGATACTATAGAAACAATAAGTCAAGATATCGGTACCTTCATCGCAATTATGGCCGGTGTATCCAGAAGCACAACTACATGTATATTCTTCGTGTCCTAAGGCATTACAAGTCCCTCCGTTTTGGCAGGGGTTTGGAGAACATTCATCGATTTCTACAAAATCAAATGTCTTTTTATCAAAAACACAATAAAGATTCAGAAATATTTTATGCGAGACGAAAAAAGAATGTTGGTGACACTGGGAATTAAAATAATATCATTGAAATCATATGATTCCTCTGCAGAAATATACTGTGTGTGTAGCTGAAAAAAGCTGATAAAAAGAAATACTGATAGCATAATTTCAAAACCACATACTTTTCTTCATTCAGTGGCATTGGGATTGAAAGTTTTGGTTTGATATTATCAAGCTGAAACATCTGATTATTGTTACGAATGAAATGTTACATATAGAGAACATCCTATCTCAAGGATAATACATGGCTACATGCTCATCAATCAATATTTTAAGCAGGAGTTGCTTACCCTTCCGGAGCACCTGAACTACCCCGGTTTTCAATGGGGTTTGTATTATTCTATTTTAGTTATAAGTGCATTTGTGTACTTCTGTTTGTAGTTTTGTCTCCTTTTGGTTTTGGTCACGGTTTTGCCTGTCGTTGACTTATTTAATGTGGAAAGTCCCTTGGTATCTTCTACTTCAACCCTTTTATATATCAGATAAGGTATATTTTGTTTTGAGGTAAGTTTTGATAGCTATGCAAATAATAAGTTTTTGTGTTTTATCGCCCTTGACACTATTGAAACAATAAGCCAAGATATAGGTACCTTCATCGCAATTATGGCCGGTGTATCCAGAAGCACAACTACATGTATATCCTTCGTGTCCTAAGGCATTACAAGTCCCTCCGTTTTGGCAGGGGTTTGGAGAACATTCATCGATTTCTACAAAATCAAATGTCTTTTTATCAAAAACACAATAAAGATTCAGAAATATTTTATGCGAGACGAAAAAAGAACGTTGGTGACACTGGGAATTGAAATTATATCATTGAAATCATGTCATTCATCTGTAGAAATATACTGTATGTGTACTTGATAAAAGGAAATCTTGATTGCATAATTTCAAAATAACATATTTTTCTTCATTTAGTGGTTTTGGGATTGAAAGTAATGAATGGTACCATGATCGATGAAGCATTTGACCAAACCTGAAGTACAAGTGGACAAATTACCGATATCTTTAAGGACTACATGATGAGTATAACATATTTCTGATTGCAAGAACATCGATATTACGACAGACTGATATAAAAGAGAACCGTCGCAGATAGAAATAAATAAGAACAAGATATTTAAAAACGAATCAGAATACAAAGCTGTTAGTTTGCAAAGAAGATCGATCAAAGGGCAGACAACTCGGGGAAAATTTCATCAAATAATGATAATAACAAATAAACATTGAACACGACTTCAGTTTTGTTTCGACATAATCAAGCTGATGCATCTGATTATTGTTACGAATGAAATGTTACATAAAGAGAACATCCTATCTCATTGATAAAACATGGTTGTATGCTCATTGATTAATATTTTCAGCAGGAGGTGCTACAGGTCACTTGATAGAGTGTTACTTCCATAAAGTAGAGTCAATAACTATATTTTGTAAAAAACCGTCTTGCCCTGTGTCACAGTACGTGCCGAAGTAGGTGTCGAAACGATAAATAACCCGTCCTGCTCTACGGTAAAAAGTGCCGAGCATAAGCAAAATGTGTAACACTTCACCGGTAATGTATCCATATATTTGAACGATTGTCGAAACTTGTCAAAAGATAAGAAAACAATAGCAATATTACCTTCTCCTTCTTCTGGATGTCCATCATTTTGTAATGCAGAAATAAAGAGAAATATTCTGAATAAACATTTTTATTATTTCTATTACTTTCTATTTTAAATAAGATATTAGAATGTGCCAATATTTTATCATTTCCGCGTCTGCTTCGTTCTTAGATGTTTAATTGAGCATAAACTTTAACGGTAAACTGATAAGTTAGTGTTATGATAAACTGAATGACTTCAGCTTTACCATTGTCAACTGTACACAAATTAAGAAGCAATATTCCATCGTAACCTGCATGTGGCGTTGATGTGACTCTGATTCAATACGCAACAGATTGTTCTATGTTTGATCAGTTTTTAAATCGTGTCAGCGGTCACCGGCCACTGTCAAACAAATTGACTTTATGGGGGTTCCAAAAGCCTTGTTCAAAGCCAGCATTTCGCAAATTCTATAGTTGTTTATATCGGTCTAGTTTACTAGTACAACCTAACATTGGATCGAAACATTCGTGTTTCACACTATACTGTTAGTGCGTTTTTCACACACTGATTTTCACTATGGATTACCCCGTTTAACCGATCAAGATATAGGGCGGGGATGGCCGGTCGACAGGCAATGCTTCCTTCTCCTAGGCATCTGATCCCGCCTCTGGTACATGTCAGGGGCCCGCGTTTTCTAAGCAGTGCATTTTGTATTCGTCATAGGAGTTATAAGATCTACTGACATTCGTTACCTTCAGCTTTAACTTTCATTGCAGGCTATACAGTTATCTGTTCTACAACTACACACCAAACTAATGCGTTTATCAGAGAATCAAGTTTCCATTGCGGGAAAATCGTTCGAACCTGCGCAAGAACCTGAAAAATTTTCTTCTTGATAGGGTTTTTGTGAAAAGTTTTTCAATAAAATCACTGTCTAAAGAGCACAACAATTTTAAGAAGAAACCCTAAAACGAGTCTTATGGGCGAATAATTGTTTTTATGTAACCAGTCATAACCATCGTGTAATATTGGAAGAACAATGGGACCAAGTTGAGTCCCCACATTTTTATAAAGGATTGGGCAATATAGGGCATTGCCATTTCATTATGACGTTATTCTTTCCAGGATGTTATAAGAAATCACTTGAATTATACACGTGTTGTCGGGTTGGATTTTATGGCTTGAACATTAATTGTACTGAATCGAACAGTGAGTGTTTAAAACGCTGATCTAATACAACAAAAAGTTATGGCGACGTATAGACAAAAGGAATCGCATCATACAGATCTTTATGTGGACTCATATAAATTTATATATATCATTGCAAATGTGCTTTGTGTACAGATTATGTTCTATTAATTTGATACCTTTATCGCAATCCTTGCCTTCGTAGCCAGAAGCACAACTGCACTCGTATCCCTGTGGTAACTCTTTGCAAGTTCCTCCATTTTGACAGGGGTTAGGCGAACAATCTGTGGAAACCAGTATCATGGTTATTTGTAAATCATTTTATTTCGTTTCAAAATACTTTAAGTGTTTTGCAAGAAAGTCAAAATAAGACCTGCACATCGGCTATCCGAAACAAATATACATCACCACGTCATCAACGTAATTATTTTTAATTTTTGAAAAAATTTTCTTCTGCAAATGCAAAACATGACATATGTTTTTTTAAATGTCTTTTCAATGTCAACGAAGTATTTTCTCATATATTAAGTGGTGACATATCTTTTAATGCTAACTCGATATCTTTTAATACAGATTACATATCTGACTATTTCCATAATGATGGCATACCTTCCTCAAACTTACACTACAAATTTACTAGGGCCTTTTTCTAATATAGTCCTTGGGCATGTCTGAAGGGGTAAAGTGCCCAAATTGAAGATTCCCTTTTCAGAGGAGACCGGATTATTTAGGTTTCGAGTTTTAAGGGCGTTGTAACTGCTCTTTTTTGTTTTTCGGATGAGATAGTAAAGTGACTAAGGGTCAAAGACTCCCAAATGTCTGGGAAAAAATTCTTAGCACTAGCACACATATCCTTAGCTATATTAATTTTGTGGTGCCAGTTGAAAAAAGATGTGTGAATAAAATAGAACAAAAAATATGTTCATATTCATATGTTATTCAGAATTATACAGCAAAGACTACTAGTGACCTGAAGGCGCCACATAATTTCTGGAAAATCATAAATTTAATTATCTTAAGTAGATGAACTTTGTTGATGACATACATAGAATTTATCTGTATCCGTATATTCACCTAACCGATTATATTCAATGTCATGAGAAACTTACAAGAATTATTGTTGTATTGTTATTTAACGCCCCACTCAAAAATATTTCACTCATATGGAGAGGTCACCGTGTGCCGGTGAAGGGCGACAAATTTTGCCTATGCTCGGTACTGCTGGCCGTAGAGCAGAGGGTTCTTTAACGTGCCAACACCTACCAACACTTACTATGATACGGGACCTCGGTTTTTACTGTCTCATCCGAATGACAGAGACGGTCAACCGCAGCGTGGCGCTGCGCGGATTCGAACCCCGGACCCTTCAATTCGAAGTCGAACACGCTAGCCACTCGTCCACGGCGGCCCCGAAACTTACAAGAAGAAACTTTGAATCTACAAGTTTTTACATAAGTAATAGATTCACATTTTGATTTAGAAGGAGACAAAGTGTTTATTGTATTCCCGTACCTTTGCATGCCGCTATATTACCAAGTTCCGTTTTCCAGTTAAAGTTGAAGTCCATTAAAGAACATCTATGTGCGTATAACATCACTTCTCGGCAGGTTGCAGAGAATAAATCCTTTGGAGGCGGGAAATATGAACATCCGGCCTCTTCACAAGCTTTGTAAAAGTTTTTGGACGTATTTGTGCTTGCTTTGAAGCAATCGATAAGTTCTTGGGATTTTTTCCCCGTCTTCCAAAATGAATCACATACGAGTTTAGCAAATTTACGAGCAGCAGGATTGCAAGCAATTGGCTTACTGGCACAACTGTAGGTGCAAAAAGAAAATAAAGATTCAAATACGATTAAAAGCAAGACCTGGGGATTTGACGAACAAAGCGCCATCTCGATGCACAAATTTCAGTTCATTCCATACCACCTTTTTCGTAGATAGGCCACTACAATTATTGACTTTTTTGCTATTTGATTGATTGATTCTTTTTCATGTTTGTAAATTGATTCACTTGTAAATGTCATTAATCATTCATAGACAAAACAATCTTTGAAGCGCTTCTCAAATACTTTTTCTACGACAATTAAACATCAATCAATAATAGAAATCTTTATATCTATAAACATATTTTCATTTTAAGGTAATCTGTGTAAATCCGGTCCCTTCGGTCGTCGTGCGTCGTTCGTAATCTTCTAACATTTTTTACTTTCTTTTCAGAAACCAGTAGGCCAATAGCAACCAAATTTGCCAAGGATGAACATTAGGCGACGCATACTAAAGTTTATTCAAACCATCTCCCTTGGTTCAAAACTGACCCCGCCCTAGGACCAAAGAGGTTTAAATTTTGCATCTTTAAAAAATCTTCTCTGAAAATACAAGGCCAAATATGTTGTTTTCTGGATTATAGCATCCTTTTGGGGTGTAGATTTAAGTTTGTTGAAGAGAAGGCTTTGGAGTATTTTTTGGGGTCCCGCCCTGGGGTTAAACGTTTCCCATAGGATTATTATAATATTTCATATTTAAGGCTTCTTTTTAGGAACCAAAGAGCCATTTTATTACTCAGGTGACGGTTAAGGCCCCTTGGGCCTCTTTTTCTTTTCAACAGCAGTTTGTGCTCTTGTGGTCGTCCTAAATTATTAATAAATTTCCTTTGCAGTGAAGGGGTGTGATATGCCAGCTCAACAGCTGAGAAGTAGATCCTCTTTTCTTACCTGAGAAACTGAAAAAATGATTTTCTTTTTTGTTTGTCCACACCATTTTTATAGAAACGATTTAATTGAAAAATATGAATACCTTCTTATCGTTAGGTCTGTGTTTAAAATGTGTTTAAAAAGATTTCATGATTTACTTATCTATTCTGATATTTCATCAAACAAATATACAAAGTTCGAATGTGGCTGAAGACGGAGTAGGCAAATACATGTATTTCTAGTACTTGACAATTGAAAGTTAATCCACTATATTTGAATTATTGGTTTCATTCAGCTGATAAATCTGTTTACTGACAATTTATAGACTGGTGATGTAGTTTGTAACAATATTTTGACAAAATTGCCATGCTATAATACATCTGTTTCACAGATGTTTTCATGCAAAAACATCACCTCGGCTGTAAGCCATATAGGTGTACATAGCAATCCGAAATTAATAGAAGCTAGCCGGCAGATAACCTTAATGCTGACGAGGCTGTAGTAATATCTAACTTTATAAATATGTACTGTCATTGAGTCTCTCGTCTCTGGCTGTTAACAGTGTTTTGTTTGTTTGTGTTCCCAAACATTATTTACAAAATAAATAAATCTGCGATTTTTATTTAGTATTGATTTGTGCGTATCTTGCCGGACAAAACTTCTATGAATAGAAAACGGTTTCCGCGATGGTCATATATTCGTAAAAAACGGTTCGACTCAGCACAAGTCATGTGACGTATTGCCTTGCATTGGAAATTAAATGCACCCGTTCAATATACTTGCAGTGATGGGAATTGCTTTCCGTGTTTTTATCAATCATAAAAACAAAGGAAAAAAATTCAGATCCCAAAAAAGAAAACTTACGTTTTATCTCTGTTTTCAGAACTATCCACGAGAAACCGAAAAGGATCCACAGAGTGGTCGGGTCTACCAATAGATGCACCACAAATTCCAGAGAGGTTATCCCCGTAAACTTTCGGTAGAGTAACTGTCATGGCATCGACTCCAGTCCACGCAACTAATACGTTACATTGCTCAATATACACTTGCACAAAGGCACCTGAATGGTATATCTTGATGTCTATTCCATTTACTTGTACACTAGCCGGTATCATTTTTCTTATTTGGTTTACCTATTTATTTTGAAAAATACGAAAATCATTAAAAGTGAATTAAAAATATAAAATCGAAGATACCAAGGGTCTTCAAAATGGCAGACAACACCATGACAAAAAGCAAAAGATAATACTAGTATGAACAACAATATACACAACAGTATTGAAAAAACAAATGACATGGACAATGACAGTTTGAACAAATATTTTATAACGTATTCGACAATAGAATCTGACGCTGGCAGTCACGGAACTTGAACTGAATGATTTTAGGAAGCATGAAAAAAAAAGACAAAATTCCATATTCTGCTGTGTCATTTAATTGTCTTCATGCATACCTTTACTTGTTTGTCCTGTAGAAGTAATATTTTCTGGTCTTTGAAGGATATCAAAACTTGTTTCGTTGTCACGGCACGTTGGGTTCGTCCGTTTTGAACATGGATGAAAAACGAGCATTTTTCTTTCGGGTCATTGAATTTTGTCAGTTCGTATGTACATTCGCCATTGAATGGTATATATGCACCATCAAATGTTTCATAGTGTATTGAACCGCTTGCACTGCACGTTGTTGTGTCTGCAAAGAACATTTAGTAAAATGACAATTTTACTTAGCATATGGTGTGAAATGCGCAACTGATCACATCGTACTTTTTGTTTGCACCATATGTCTCTAATAAACCGATTTGTTTTTTTTATTATTTTTTATCTATTTTATTTTACTCAGACAGTAAAAAACGAGACTCGTTGTCACAGTAGTGTTGGGACATTAAAGAACCTTCCCTTCTCTACAACCATAAGCATAGGTAAAATTTAACGCTCTTCACCGGCACACGGTAAAGTCTCCATATGAGTGAAATATTCTTGAATGGGACATTAAACAATAATACCATACTTAGATATAACAAAACTCGAAAAAATAAGACTATATCTGTAACGTTGCCACGTTTATTTTTAAGTCTCACTCCAGAATAGTTCACCCATAAGGTGTTAGGGTGTCTACGAATGCCGGTAAAGGGCTTAAAAAATCCTAGCCCATAATTCATAAGCATGAAAGAGAAACAAATTCATATACCATATTATGACCAATTATATTTGTGCGGGACTATTGTTTCTATACATAATGGAATGATGCTAGAAAACGATATCAAGCGCTAACTTCACTTTAGCGGTAACATTACGTAGAGTTACCTTCCATCACCATTTGGGAATTTAGCCCCACTCAAACTTTATCGGGTATCACGTAGCAAATGAATTAGTAGTAGTAATAGTAGTAGGCCTACATGGAGCAATGAGGTTTCTTCAAAGCGTCCAATACCTATTGTACACACCACAGTACCTCAGTTTTCATTCTTGAAGGACAGGAAAAGACAAAGGTTCGAACCATAACCTTCCGACTTAAAGATGTTTGGCTTTCATAGTCGAAATCGAAATTATCATATAAGTAATCAAGTATTACATAAAACATAACGAAATCTTTAGACGTCAGTCAGATGTTGCGCCGCGGTACAATGCTTGTTTCTATACTCTAAGGGCTTCAAAAGGATGTATATGGCGGGACGGTTCATGAATTGAAGAGTGAGCGACGACAAAAGTGGGTTTCTTTTCGGAAAAAATTGTAAAAAGGGAAGTCCTTGTGAACAGGACTTATTTGTGATGATAAAATTCCCCAGAAGATTGTTTGCGTTTATGCATAAGATCGAAGTAGGTCGGTCACCTGACACACTAACATATGAAAAAGAAGTAAAATCGCAGCCTGCATTTCATTTTAGATAAGGCATATATACAGTTAAACCGATTTCTAGAGACCGTCCAAGCAAATGAGAAAAAGGGCCCCATATGACAGGTGGTCTCTTAATTCAGATGATTTCTATCGGAAAAAATTGGAGAACCACTCATTAAGGTCACATAAGACTGATTCCCCTTTAATTCAGTGGGCCGTTTAGGCAGGTTAGACGGTATATTTTTATTTTAGCAGCTGAACAATTCTGTGATGTCCTTAAAGCTGACCTGAGACGTTAAAAAAGCTTTTGAACTTTGAATTTAAAAAATT
>JACSZP010002893.1:0-33010 GCA_016161895.1 Pinna nobilis | reverse complement strand
TACGTTGATTAAACAGCTATCCGCTCGTTGAAATACAGAAATGAAGACTGGACTTGGCCGATAGTACGTATCAATGGTACACCATTACACCTATGTTTATGCGATATAAATACTATGTTTGTGCATTTATAGAGTATCCGTAAACTGTTTTTGCATCAAAACAGACTGGTGTGGTCGGTAAAATTTAAAGAAAACACATATTGTTTGTTCATGTATTTTCCTTAAGAACCCAGAAATGCCGATTATCGATTATAATAGTTTGAAGTGTACTCATGTTTTTACAGATGTTTGGCAAGAAACATCGGGTTCGGAATACCATCTGTGCTATTTATTACAGTTTATTGATAGAACGATGACCTTGATTGGAATATACACTTTGCATCAGTACTTAATCAAACTTTGCTCTTTATCCGTAAGAAAACATCAAAAGTTGACTTTTTAGCTGGTGAATACTACATAAAGCCAACTCTTAATCCTTTTCTGTAAATTGGTTACAGTTGAAACTAATATAAGAAAACCCTCCGCATTCTATAGGTCTGAAATTCAAGGCAAGTACAAAAAGGTTATGTTCCTAGAGCAAAAAGTTTACAAGCACGGCTTCAATACTTATTTGGTAAATGTATATATTCCTTATCTACATTGCTTTATCCCTCTTAAAGTGTATCAGTTTAAATTCATTTGTCAACCATGGAAGTGTATCTTGTTTGCAAAATATTATCATCTTTCCTTCACATTTTCCTATAAATTTTGAAATGTGATACACAATTCTTCATCTTATCCTCAACAGGAATGTTAAACATTTATCTCGTATGTGATCCAATACTCCAGAACATTTTATAACCAGAGAAATACTACTAACTGATAGGGATTTTTGTAGACATACCAAGAATAACTTTTTCTGTCACTATGACGAAAATTAAGTTCGGTAATATGACGTTGTAATGAATTCCACCGTTTCAAAGAATGAAATATGTGCAGCAAGATGCATTGCCTTTCCCAAGTGGGAAAGGTTTATTTTTAAGCTTTTTCATTCAAAAATTGACATGATATTAGCCAGTCGGGGCCTCCGTGGCCGAGTGGTTCGCGTGTTCGACTTCGAGCCGAGGGGCCCGGGGTTCGATTCCCGCAGGCGCCGCGGTTGGCCGTCCCTGTCTTTCGGATGAGACAGTAAAAACCGAGGTCCCGTGTCACAGTAGGTGTTGGCACGTTAAATAACCCTCCCTGCTCTACGGCCAGCAGTGCCGAGCACAGGCAAAATTTGTCGCCCTTCACCGGCAATCGGTGACGTCTCCATGTGAGTGAAATATTCTTGAGTGGGACGTTAAACAACAACGCAACAACAACTATTAGCCAGTCGATAGAAAGGAGTTATTTTACTCACCTAACGTACGCATGCCGCGATTGGAATTACGGAATTCCTCGTTTATCCAAAATTCAAAGAATTTATATATTGCCTACAAGACGAATTATAACTTTCCAAAATACACGTTCCTATATTACCTTGACCTCCATGGTTGACCGGGGAAAGCATTGCACTTCAAACAATTAAGTCTGTCAGTATATGAGCGGGAGGCTAGTAGTTTCTTTCGTATACTGTATACAGGGAAATTTTCGCCCCCGTTTTATTTTCGCCTCTCTCGCCATAATTGCCAGTGGGCGAATTCAAAACTGGGCGAATTCGAAATGGCAAATTTATCAAATAGAATTATGACAAGACTGGGCGAATTTAAAACTGGGCGAAACTGTTAACTAGATCATCAGGGCGAAAATGATACGGGGCGAAAATAACCCTGTATACAGTACTTTTGTAACCGGGTTTTCTTCTCAACGAGTGAAAAAACACTACCTTATGAATGAATGTTTGTCAAAAGTGACGTAAAATTACAAACAAAAGACCACAAAGACCTTATTTAGCGGCCTTTACACTCAGAGTCGTCCGCGCTTTATCTGTTAACCGAACTCAAGAGCAGTTATATAATAATAACACGTTTGTCTCCGGAATAAGGTAGCTCGTTTGTGTAACAAACAGTCCTTTTACTAATCTGTATTCGTGTGTATAATCAAATAAATCAAAAAGCTCTTATGTGATTACCATATCATATCTTATTGTATTTAATCAATTAATTCATATCTAGACGATCACTATATCATCAAAACGACAGTCTCTGATGTACTGTAAATTCAGAAATTTTCGTGGAACTTTATTTTAACGAATCAACACTCATATAATTATTCGCGATACTTTATTTTCGCGCTTGTGAATTAGCTTAATAAAATGTGTTGTTTGATGCATTTTAATATCAGGTTATTATATTTAGCGAGGACTTTGTTTTCGCGAGTGAGTGCTCTCGCGTAGTTACGCGAAAATGATATCCTCGAATATTATTGGATTTTCAGTAATTATCGCTGTACTGCTAATTTCAAATTATATGGCCGTCGTATTTATATGGCCCCATACAAGAAGCTGATAACCCACATTTGTGTAAAACAGAGAAAATGAGGTTTAGATACAAGTATACGATAGTAATGTTTTATAACGTCATATGGGTCTAATATTGACTGTATTTTCATAGCCAATCAGATTATTGGAACCATATTTCTACAGAAGATGTAAATTGTAATGACACATGGTCTGATAACTATATTTCACTTTTGATGGCAATGTGTGTTATCAAATTATGCATGCGGCCACAAAATTGTTTCAGTACATCGAATCCATTGTAGAAAGCCAAAATAAGAGCGCAATGGAGCTTTGTTAATCAGAAGTTCCTGAGCAAATTGTTCGAATAAATGAAGCATGCGGTATAGTGAAAAAATTCATCTATAATTATCAATACAAATTCAACATTCTGTGCCCAGAAATTTCGTCATGAAGGGGAAGCAACTGGCGTATTTGCATTCTGGTTATAGAGGCCCGACTGTATGTAAATATTTTTTGAACAGTCTCTCTTATACATGTATTTGCTTTTTTTATTCCTTCAATAAAGTTTGAAATTTAACAGATAACGTTTCTCTGCTTATCGGTAAAATACATGTTTTGTATTAACTAGCACAGCACAGTGCAACATAATATATCATTGGCTGACATGCATTTCAGTTTAATGATCTACGTTAATGTCATGCCCAACCTTGCGCAACTCATCCGAGTGCAGAGGAGCTTATTATACATACAGACGTATTTTAAACTTAACCATAGCCAGTTGTAGCCCCATGGAGGACTGATAGCTTTGCACTCAGAGGTCTCGGGCGTGTACCTCATTATGTGCGATTTCTTTTTGTCAAATGTAACAGTAAAAACCGAGGTCTTGCGACACATTAGCCGTCGGTCGCCACTTTCAAATTTCTCACTACCAAACAAACCCACTACTTGTATGTACCCCAGAACTGGTCGACAGAAGAACATTAAATGTATGCATGCATATCAAAGTTTTTACGTGTTCATAAAACCGGTTATAATCTATCTCTCTGTCACTCTCTCTCTCTGTCTCTCTGTCTGTCTGTCTCTGTCTGTCTGTCTGTCTGTCTCTCTCTCTCTCTCTCTCTCTCTCTCTCTATTTGTATTGCTAGAGATGATTCAGATTATAATCTAAAGAAAATATTTAAACCTTTAAGTGCCCCAGAAGGGTGCGCAACTCCTGCTCCTAGCGCGGCACCCATCGTATCTCCCATTGTCGAATACGGGAATAAGTCACAATCGGCGATTGTCATGAACGAGAAAAAATGCCGGGATGAGGTATGTGACAAGGGAAACATTTCACTCATCTTCTGCTTTACATAAATACCATATCGATCAACCAGGTCATGGTGGTGACCATCATACATTACACTGTTCTTTTCTCCATTACCCGTGTAAATGTTCTTTAAAGACATAAGTTTCCTAGAGCTTTTCGCCAAGAATATTGTGGCGGCCATGACATTTGTGACATTGAACAATACGACTAGTCCGCAGTGAATGGTTTTGATTTCGTTATATTCTCTTTCACAGATGTCCGAATTGGCGAGCACCATACCATCTCACATACTTCCTAAAGATATAACTCATCTCCCATCGGTGTGAGGCGAGTGTATTAATCGGACTACATAAGAAAATATATTATGTGCCAATGATTTAGGCAACAACAAAAACATTCCTCTTTATAAAGAATAACGAGCCAGAACCATAATTGTGCTTCCAGTAATATGTTTATTTCAACTGCAATATAGTTGAGATACAGTCGCAAGTTGCATATGATAGGAATAAGAAATGAAAACGAGCAAACATCTCTTCCTTGACCGATTCGCTAATTAGTCATTTTTGGATAATACGTTAAAGGTACAATAGAGAAAATAATGATAAGTTTGCTTTTAAAGTCGGTCTGCTAAGAAATAAAAAGAACGTTCAAAGTTAGTTTGATATGACCATGCAGTGCAATTTAATTTTTACGGACGTTAAAAAGATAACGAAATTTAAATGATAAGACGTGGTGATTTGAAAGTAAATCCGAATCCGGAAGATTGCACTTCTTACGCTACTTAGAATATCAAATGATTGTCTGTGTTTCAAATAACTTTTAATAATATTTCATAATATACAGTCTGACCTGCCTTAGCGACCAACTGAATGAAAGGAAAAATTGTGACCTAAATGTATGGTTATCAAATTAATTTTTTGTCTTATATAGATCACCTAAATTAAGAGGCCACCTGTCATATGTGACCACTTTTTTTCCTTCCCTTGGAGTGGTCTCTTAGGACAGGCTAGACCGTATAAGTGTATATGTGAGTTAGTATTTCCTCAACTTTCAGAGGGCCATTTCCTCGAAAATATTTCCGATATTATTATTTATCTCCGTTGATCACAATTTTTATAACACCGGTAGACAGACAGCGATATTTTATCATATGAATTGTTTGTCAATCATTTCATCTGAATTTGGCTGTGGGCTCGGATGGGACCAGGCAGCAGAGGAAGCGTACTCCTCCATGACACCTGATCCCAGCTCTGGGTTTCAGGGGTTCGAGTTTTCCAACATTCACCACATTTGTATATTGCCGTATGATAAACCGATTTGTATCTGTTGCTATTGTTGTATTGTTATTTAACACCCCACTCAAGAATATTTCACTCATAATATGGAGACGTCAACGTGTGCCGGTGAAGGGCGACATATTTTGCTTATGTTCGGCACTTATGGCCGTAGAGAAGGGAAAGTTCTTTAACGTGCCAACACCTACTGTGATACGGGACCTCGGTCTTTACTGTCTCATCCCAAAAGACAGGTACGACCAACCGAAGCATGGTGCTGCGCGGATTCGAACCCCGTACCCTTCAATTCGAACTCGAACATGCTAACCTCTCGGCCACGGCGGGCCCGATTTGTATTTGGTACTTCAATACCCCTTTTTTAAAAAAAACAGCGTTTCAAATATGTTCTCTGTCTATTTATTCCCGAAAAATAGGAATGACCAAATGATCAAACAATGTCGGAAAAAAATTAAAATAACCGAATTTAAGGATAGGGAATTAAAATATCAAATATTTATATAATTGCTGAATAAATAAAACGAAAATACCTTACACGCGGAAGAAATTTATTTAATGTAAATATTCAGCTTTCAATATTACAACGTAATTAATCGATTTTATCTGAAAATTATCATGATTTTTAAGAGTAAGCACGTAATTTTGTTTTGTATTTGCACAGAAATTAGTTCAATACCCATTATGGGATGTATAACACTTTTTCAAAAACAGCCCTTGCAATCACATCAAATTTATTTACATGTATATTCTTTTATTCAATTCCTTGTTTTTCGGACCACGCTCGGCCTGTTCTTCAACCTATAACGCTGTCTACAGCATTTCAATAAACAGGCAAATGTTCTGTAAAATCCTATGTAGCATTTTTTTTATTACTTTGATTCCATCTTCAGGATAATCTGAATTGAGTCTATCAAAGGTAGCCAATTTTGACCAAACAAAATAAAACCAAAAGAAAAAAGAATGCTATAGACCATGAAAAAATACTATTTAGTAAAATTGAAAGAGTACCGAAGGTCACTCAAAACCCAAAGTAGTAAAATATGACAAGTCCAGGATAATGGTGGTCTCAACGTAAAAAACAAATCCAAATCCGTAACGGAATGGGACCAGGTGCCGGATAGGAGTCAGCGTCCCCTGTTGGCAAGACAAACCTGTCGCAAATGTTCCACAAGTTTGGATAGGGAAATATATATAAACAGTCTGCTCTCGTTGTACTACATGTATAGTGTATTATATAAACTATATAATGTAAGGTATTTTATTTTAACATTCCTTCATTCAGCGTTCTAAAACGCAAAACTCCGCCACAGAAACTACATACAAGTCCACTTGACAACCCCAACCCCCAATTTGTTTGCATATCTGTTGCAACATTGTACATTGTACAAGCTTAAGAATGGCACTTAATTCTCGTTGGAGTGCAAATTAAAGGCTATCCATTTTTCAATGCTGTGGAAAATGACAGCCGACATCTCAGAGAAGCAGTAAAACTTGGTTACAAATCGCTTCAAGCTTACATTGCTGTCTATTTAAGTTAAATTGATATGACGCAGAAACAAAACGTAACAGAATAGAAGAAAACATGCGTCTATTGCAGACATCTTGTTGAAACACATTTTGTTATTTACACAAGCACATATTGTCGGAACTTTTGTCTACAAATTACACCAATAGTAAACAAATGCATGTAATAGAACTCATATTGTAACAGCCTCAGGCTCAAAGTTTTAAAGTGATGCCTTCTGACCTTGGGGTCATGGACCCAAATCCATGCGGACAAATTGCGTTTCTCCATCCTTCGGATGAAACAGTAAATACCGAGGTCCAGTGTCGCAGCAGATATCGGTAAATTAAATAACGTTTACTGCTTAAAAGCTAAAGGTACCTAGCAAAGGTCAAAATTGTCGCACTTCATTAGCACGAAACGGCTTTTCTATAAAAGTGAAAGATTGTTCTGTGTGACGTGATACAAAGAGAAAAAAAAAAAGAACAGCCGACCAACCAACAACTCCTTGCATCTTAGAATGGACGTAACTACAGCTATAAAATACGTTTATATGTATAAAAGCTTAAAAATATAATATTCATGTTCTCTTTTATTAAAGTATGTGACCTGTAGATAGTATATATTTTTTTAAATTCCACAACATCGAAATTTAATTATTCGCTAGAAATTGCATTAGACTTCCAACATAGGACACTATCATATCCGGTTCATTTCTGGCTTAACGACCAATGGCAGGATAATTTAAATAGCGAAAATAGCCACGCTGACGAATAATCACGAGTAAGACATAACGAAAACCTGCTTCCGTATCGGTTATTTTTTTTCCTCTAAATACCGTTTTGAAAATCCCTGACTGATCTATTGCATTATTGTATGTCACTTCCTTACCATTGTAACAAAACAAATCATTGGTGTTATTATCTGTATTATGTATTATTTATTACTAAAGTCACTGAAATATAATAATAGCATGATCACTGTTAGTAAAGTAGTAGTAGTAGAAGCAGTAGTCGTAGGAGTAAAATAGGATGAAACAAAAGAAGCAGTAATACCAGTAGATATACAATTAGTTGTTATCTATTTTTATTATAAAATTAAAAGATTACTGATAATCATTATTATGATCAGTTTTAAATCATCAATATTGATATCAAATAATTATATTGATGATAATAAATATGATTATTACTTTAATAATAATAAAAAATAATTGTTACAATAATAATAGTATTGATGATAATAATAATTATAATAATAATAATAATGATAAAAATGATAATAATGATAATAATAATTATAATGATAATAATAAAAATTATAATTTTAATAATGATAATGATAAAAGTTATCATTATCATAATCATAATCATTACGTTTTTAATTATTATTGTTATTATTATCAATCTTTTTATTTATTTAATTATAATAATACTACTAATAATAATAATTATAACAATTATAGTAATTATTATTATTATTTATCTTATTATTATTATTATTAGTAGTAGTATTATTATCTCTGTAAAGGAACCAGTTAATCATAAAATATCGACATATGTCTAGATGTAAAAATCTTTGCAACAACCTGCTCTAAATATCGACATCAGCCTATTTGATATACTATGTTTCAGTATTGTTTAACTTTCATGCTCCTAGTACAGGCGCAGTGAAATACATCACACACTAAGTGCTTGACTAAATATTACTATGTTTATCTTTCTCTACCATCAATGAATGTCATGATCAGTTTCGCTGTCAATTTCCTCGTGGGTCCAAAGATCTATTCCTTGTTCTACTTACTAGCAGTCCATACATCATTCAGCCGATATTGACAGAAGGGATTAAGTGAGTCTAGTGGCGAGAAACGATGAAGATCGCTTGTGTCCATAGTAACAAACATGCCGCTGGACACTCATATGTAACGTGCACGAAATATAGAATATATTTACTAGTCAAACAGTTACAAAGTTGTCAAATTACCTTTAATTTAATTTTGAAACACTATTTTATGCTATTGGAATTTACGATTGGTTATCGACCTATTATTTGCTTTTTTGCATATTTGTAAACGGTTGTAATTATTGTTCTGACGTCACACTACGTAGAGGAGCAACCGGATATGTTGCTTACGTAACTACTTTATAAAAAATAATAATAACAACACCAACGACAATTATAGTGATAACAATAATAACAAGGGACCTCCGTGGCAGAGTGGTTAGCATGAATTGAAGGGTCCGGGGTTCGATTCCCGCAGCGCCACTCCGCGGTTTGCCGTCCCTGTCTTTCAGATGAGACAGTGAAAACCGAGGTCCCGTGTCACAGTAGGTGTTGGCACGTTAAAGAACCCTCCCTGCTCTACGACCAGCAGTGCCGATCGCAGGCAAAATTTGTCGCCCTTCACCGGCACACAGTGACGTGTCCATATGAGTGAAGTATTCTTGATTGGGACGTTAAACAATAATAAAAAAAAAAGTAACAACAAGAACAATAATTATGATAGAAATAATAATAATAATAATAGTAATAATAATAATAATAAAAATAATAATGATAATAAAAAGTCATAATTATAATCATATTAATGGCAATGATAATAATAATCATGGTGATTTGAAGGAAAATTACAATTTGAAAACATAATGATATTAATAATGATAAGAGCAAAACTTATTTCGCAAAATGATGATGCTTAAAGTGGTGAAGTAGAAGATACCAAGGGGCATTCCAAATTCAAAAAGTTAATGACAGACAAAATCATGGCCAAAACAAAAAGGAGACAAAACTACACACAGAAAAATAACAATAATGATTAAAATAATTATAATACAGACATTGATAAATTGATTATGAAAATGACAGATTTGATTATAAAACTGTGGTCATATTAGTTACTATTATGATTACCATAATGAGTATGATTTATGATAATACAAATCAGGTACAAGGATTATGTCAAATCAAGCCTGTCCCAATACTGTATACAGGGAAATTTTCGCCCCCGTTTTATTTTTGCCCCTTTCGCCCTCAGGGTCAGTGGGCGAATTCAAAACTGGGCGAAATCGTAATGGTTGATTCATTAAATAGAATTTTGACGAAAATGTGCAATGTGAAAACTGTTGGCAATCGCATTAGGAAGAAAATAACACGCGGCGAAAATAACACGAGGCGAAAATAACACGAGGTGAAAATAACCCTTTATACAGTATATTACATTTTTGTATGTCTGTTGAAATACTATCGTACTCCTCTTTTAAAATAAGTTTTTTTTTATATCAAGTTATATAATTCTTTGCCATTAACTTGCTTCCTTTGAAGAGTTTTACCTTCCAAAGCTAATCATTGGCAAAGTCAATCGGTCATTGCTGTCTTTACGGCAAGACGGAAAGAGTAGAACCCTCTGGCCAAATCCTCGATCTGTAAGCGCGTCTTTTACTACAGAAAAACTACCACCACTCAAACATGCATAAAGGCCGATCTACTGCTTTAAATAGTTGTAGTATCAAAGGGGTAAATGCATGTATTTGCTAGCGACTAATAGAAATTGTAAATGAGTATGGTTGTGTTCTGGCTGGTGTTTTTTTTTCTCAATATAAAACTTCTATCTTTTTTTTAAAAAATCTCTAGACCCTCTAATGAATATGACCGTTTAAGTAGATACTTAACAACTGTCTTGACAACTGCAGTGTAGATATTTCGAAACCGAAGGGAAAATGATTTTTATTTTCAAATATATAACCAGGATATTCAAAATAACTAGGTAAAAGAAGTTTATAATACTTTAGCTGGAAATTAAAATTATATGTATTTCTTACATTGCGGGATATTAAATATATCAAGGTTCAGTAAAAATAGGTTTCACTGTATTTGAACGCCATTATAGTTGAAATGCATAAGTATATTCCTTTTCCCTTTGTTAAATGTCAGAATGGATTTCATAATTAGGCTCTACAGTGTTCATTACAGAATCACAATGACAATTGAAGTCAGATCATCGTACAGTGAGTATCAATAATAGATCGTGCTACATTAACAAGCGTTTCTTATAACAGAACCTGTCTATATGCAAAATAAAACAATAATAATGACATTACTTATCAATTTGTGGTGCGAGTAAATATGTAGAAAAATGTCTTACTTTGAGAAGTTCTTGTACGGTGGTCCCTTTTTGTTGATACCCAACTGAGGTGGGCCTGAAGCCTCCGCCAGGAACACGATACCGAGCAGAAAGTAGCCACATATTTGTAAAGTGTTCATTTTTTCCCTTGAATCCTCAACACACATATCCTCATTTTATACCCTCAAAAAAGCAACAGCAACTCAACATGCCGAAATTTGATAGATCAAGTCAAACACAACTAGCTTCCAACTCTCTTTTAGATATATAGTTTTCCGGAAATTAGAGCGACCAGAACGATAAACGTAAGTTCATAGATGTTCTGATAGGCATATCAATGCTTAGTAAGTAGCATGCGGTTTGTCAAAACAAGCACACTCGAGAACCACTCGGGGCGTTACGAAATCATCCGTTCCGAAAATATCTTAACTTATCACGTGAGAGAGTTTCAGTAATGTTCATGTTTTAAATACTACGGGCCAATGCTTGTACAAGAATACGGTAGATTTCATGTATATCTCAGGAAAAACAGTCACTACTTTTCGGCTACATAAGAAACACAATACTTGAAATATATTGCTCTCTAAAGGTCAAAGTTCAAAATATGCGATGTATCACAATTAACAATTATTACCTAAATTCTCTGTGGAGCTGGTAAAATTTATCTCTGGTAGTGATCGATTAACCATCAAGGTTATCAATTTGATCAAATATATTACACAAGGGAATTAAACAAATTATTGATTACGGCGAGTAGATTAAATAAGCACGGGAAATAAGGATAAATGTAAATATGTACATCTCATTTTTCAGAGAGTGTGCGCCAAAAGTTTGGGCATTCCAAGATTTATTAGCTGATGTAAGACCGCGAACGAAATGTACTTGAAATCAGACAAGTTACCGTGACGAAATAAAGGGATAACACCTATTCTTACCATCATTTTGATGTAACCAAGCTGCAATAATGATTTCTTTACTAAACGTAAAAGTAAAAGTAATTGCTATATAAGTTGGTAAACGAGAAGAATAAGCAGAGTATGTTGCAACAAGAATAGCAATTTTAGAAGAAGCATTAGTGGTAGTTGTATTATAACTATATACAGGTATTTGTATGGTATGGTATTATTGTTTAACGTCCCACTCAAAAATATTTCACTCCCGGTAAAGGGCTACAAATTTTGCCTATGCTCGGCACTACTGGCCGTAGAGCAGGGAGGGTTCTTTAGTCTGCCATCACCTAGAGTGACACGGGACCTCGGTTTTTACTGTTTCATCCGTAAGAAAGGGACGGCCATCAGCGGAGTGGCGCTACGCGTCTCGAACCCGGGTTCTTTAGATTCGCAGTCGAGCACGCTAACCACTCGGCCACGGAGGCCCTACAGTTTTAGAAGACGCATAAGTGGTA
The DNA here is from genome assembly GCA_016161895.1 of Pinna nobilis. Lineage (NCBI taxonomy): Eukaryota > Metazoa > Mollusca > Bivalvia > Pterioida > Pinnidae > Pinna > Pinna nobilis. Next base: position 20,958 of record JACSZP010002893.1, on the reverse strand, counting down.
GTTGTGGTATAACCATATAGAGGTATTGTAGAAGCAGTAGTAGTAGCAGAAGTAGTTGGAATGTAGAATAAGTATTTTAGTAGCAGTAATGGTAGTGGTGGTAGTAGAAGAGTCTATCAAAAACTTGGGCTTGGTGTTTTAATTCCTTATCTTGTTCATTGTTATCGAACTTGAGATGCTATTATATCTTACACATAGTCGTACTTAGATACAATTCGTAATGTTTTAATTGTTTTATTTTTGCTTTATGTCACTCTCGATCTCCATGTGGTGGCGGCCAATTTTTCTTCTCTTTTTTGCGGAGGAGAGAGCCCGGTTATAAATGTACCGGAGAAGAGACCACCGGCCATCCGCAGGTAAACTGGCAAACTTTCTCACATAATCAGGTTAGGTTCCATTGAGGCTCGAACCTGCATTAACAAGAGGTGAGAGACTGAGTGGTTTAAAGCGCAATACTCTATTACTTATCTATAAAGAAAATTTATAGAATTAGACAAAAGTTTTTTTATAGGCAGATGTCCTTTATACCTAGGCTATAATGAAAAAAAATCAACTGTATTTATGTTTCTAAGCTCCCTCTGCCTGACAAGTATGAACTTGTTTCAATCGCTAGAATTAGTCAAACACATCAGATATGTAATTGTTCTTATTGTGTTCTTGTTAAGCTTTCCAGTCAAAAATGCATCATTCATATGAAGAGATTATCGAATATCAGCGAAGGGCTTCAGATTTGGTTCTGTAGAACCATTGAGCAGTGCTCAGACATTTACTATGGTTCGGACCCTAGGTTAATTAGCACAATCTCAACCAGCTGACAGGAAAATGTCCAAAACACATGTACTCTACTTCGTGGTTACAACAACACTCAAATTAGCAAATTATAGCAAAGGAAATAATAAACAAGATATATATTCAAATATGTGATAAATGAATTTATTTGATTATTATTCTTACAAAGTGAGCACGTATGCATTAAAGAACAAAAGCATGTGATCATATAGCAATAAATGATTTGATGAAATGTGATTAATTTATATACGACATAGAAAAAATGTCACACTTCACTTGCACTTCACATACACTTGATTATATTTAATCATGGCATCCATATATGATATATATAATATTGTTCACATGTTTAAAATTAAAGCGAATTATATATCAAAATTAAGTTCAGTTATTTGTTTAGAAAAGAAAAATATGAAAATGTACAAGTCTCATGATTGATAAAAGTGTATACAAATGGATATTATCTAGAACTTGTTTCTAAAAGCAAACAGGGGATATATATTACAAAATGGTACTACTAAAGGGAGATAACCTCTATTTCTGCTGCCTCAGGTTATCAACCGACAGTTATTCGAGAGAGAAATAAAACCGGTAATAAACTGAGTGTTTTAATGAGAATATTAAGAAACGACAGTTAAAAATGTTTATTTTCAATCATAATAGAAACGAAGATATTCCTATTTTAAGTTTATGGCAAAATTTGTTTAGGCCATTATTTTTCCAAATGCAGTTTATAGATAAACGAAGATTGATTCGATTTATCTCTTACGTGTTACGTCGGTTGGCTTTTACAACATGCTACTTGTTTATATAAACTGTACGCAACATATCTTTATGATAAATGATACTAAGGAAAGTATCTCGAATTTGACTCGAAATCCATGATAAAATATCAAAAAAAATATATATAAGAATGTCAAAAATCATTCTTAGAATTGTATGGATCGCAATCCTATGACTATTTAACTCATGTTCTCCGCTGAAGAGCACTTAACGTTAAAATTGACCTCAGGACAAAGCCTCAAATAAAAAATACGATTCGAATTGTTTACCATATTTGCAGTCTTTTTGACATCATCTCTCAATTCAAAACTCATTTTAGTCTGTCTCACTCAGCAGAAGTGAAAGCAAGGTTCAAATGTAAATCCATGTATATTCACAAATCATTTCTCGAACATCTGTAACCTCTCTCTTTCTTCTGGCTTGATCGCTGCCCACTTAAGTTCCATCATTTAAAACATCTCATTAAATCTGCCTTAAAAAATGTACAATCTATTGCATGGTGTACTCTCTCATCTTCTGACCCCCTCCTTCCACTGGGACGCTTTTATATTCGGCTTGAGGTGGATTTTGGGATTCCTCATTTCTTGCTTTGCTAGAAAATGAAGATGATATAGTAAGCTTCAGTTTTGATCAATGCACCCTTTTAAAAATTGAAATGAATGTAAAATACAGAGTGATAGTTAAAAAATGGTACAGAAAAATTAATATGAAAGAAAATGGGGAGAGAGAAAAGAGATAGACAGCGCCGGTGGGGAGGGTACAGAGGCGAGAGAAAAAGAGAATTGTATTGTATTGTACTGATGTTTGACATCCCACTCAAGAATCTTTCACTTATACGGACACATCATCGTGTGCTGGTAAAGGATAACAGATTTTACCTATGCTCGGCATCTATGACCAAAGATTAGGGAGGGTTCTATACCGTACAGACACCTACTGTGACACAGGACCTAGGTCTTTACTGTCTCATCTGAAAGACAGGGACAACTGACCGTGCCGTCATTCAGATTCGATTCCGGTTCTCAATTAGAAGATGAACACAAGCTCACCACTAGACCACGGCGGTCCCAAAAGAAAGAGAACACAGACCCACAGAGAGAAAGAGTCAGAAAGAGAAAATACAAGGGGATAAAAGAAATAAGATAATAAAACAAAGAAGGCGAAATAGAAAGGTAAGACGAAAATGTGTATATGTAAGAAAGGGTTGAAAAATGTGCCTCCCTTCTGTATGTGAATTAAAGAGGACATGCACACAGTTGATTTCAGATCAAATTTATCCTTTTTCCCCCTTCTTTTCCCCCTGCTCTACGGCTTATAGTGCCGAGCATAGGTAAAATTTGTCGCCCTTCACCGACAAACGATGACGTCTCCATATGAGTGAAATAATCTTGAGTGGTACGTTAAGCAAAAATACAACAACAACCAGTACATTGTAAAATCGCATTTTTCTAAAAGGAATTGTAAATCATGCTGCCGTATGATGCTGTACAATATATAATTTTTTGTTAAGCATAAAAATGCAAGGATAGGTCAGGCAATCGGTTAATCAGGGAATAAGCTGACGTAATTTCCAACACATATATGTAATATGTGGTTCACCAACTTATTAGGTAAGTTCTTACTAGTTCTCTCTCTTCTTCTTTGCCTTTTTCGCTCTTAGAACAACGACAAAGGCGATGACGATAACGAAGATGAGGACACCAATGGCTACAACGATTCCAACGATCATACCAACGTTTGCACCCTCTACGTTGTCAGCTGTGAGAAAAAAACAATAAGATCAGCTTGTTTATATTCCTGTAATGTAAGAATATCAAAAAGTGGGAATTAAGTACTAGGTATAAAACTGGGCCTCCGTGGTTTAGTAGTTATAGCGTTCGCCTTGTAATCGTGTAGTCTGGGGTTCGAATCCAAGCAACGCTGCGGTACCTAATTTTCGGATGATACGGTAAAAACCAACGTCCCGTATCAGTGTAGGTGTCTGCACATTAAGGAACCCTCTCTGCTCTACGAACATAAATGCCATTGGCAAAATTTGTTGCCCCTCACCAGCACATGATGAGGTCTGCATATAAGTGAAAGATTCTTGAATGGGATATTAAAGAACATTGCAACAACAACTACTACTTATGAAGTACCAACAATATTCTTCTTGCTCGAATCTCTGGGAAATCTAACAAACAAGGATCTATATATTCGCATACTTTCCGTTTACATGTCTATATTAGTTGATAGTTCATTAATGTGACATTAAACAGCAGCAAAATCAAATCAAACATGGATAATTTAAAAATGGCGACATAATTATTTACGACAGCCTTCTGGTCTAGAGATCGCGGGTTCAAATCTGAGCCGAGCTGTGCTTGGACGTCTCTGTCTTTCAGTACCATATGCATACTGTATGATAGAGGCCTTATTTCAAAGTAGGTGTTGGGACGTTGAGGAAACTTTCCTGCTCTACGACCATAACTGCTGAACATAGGCAAAATTTGTCGCCCCTCACTACACACGATGACGTCCGCATATAAGGAAACATTCTTGAGTTGGATGATAAACGACGATGCAACAAACCAACAAAAAACCTACTTGAACACACTGCATTTACATATGGAGTCCAAGCCTGAGATGAATTGCCTGTGCTGACACACGTGTAGGTGCTAGTTCCGGAGAAGGATCCCTTTCTACATCCGGTTATTGTGACGCTACTACCCAAGGTGTAGTTCTTATTATTTTTGTAGCTTCGAGGAACGTTCAGTAGTCCACAGGTACGAACTAAGAAAAGAAAAGGAATAAGATGTTATTTTAAAACACTGATACCTTCGATGTAGTGGAATATGCAGTAAATATCCCTTATAATTCGAAAGATATGGTCCAGGTAAAAGTTTTATTAAAAGTAATTCCGTCTCCAAAGTAAAGAACACAACTCAAAAACTTTGGTACCCATTGAAAGGCCTTGTCACAAGAAATATAAATGTGAAATATGAAAGTCCTGTCACAATTCATCAAAAAGTTGTGAACAAGGTTCGTTTTTGTGGACAAAAATGCAGAAAGACAAATAGACAGGACAAAAACTATTGTAAATAAACGACTTCGACGACGACTTTAATGTTTTTGTATGATAGCCTGCATTGACATTATACAGTATAAACTGTTTCAGGAGAACATGTCAGGGAAGAAGTTCATTTAGTAACATGTAATAGGTGTTCTTTTAATTCGGACGATTTACATAGGGGAAACAACTGAAAGGGAAGCGTATATTCTGGTCTCCTAAGTCAAATAACCTTTAGATTCCTGTTTTGTTTTGTTGTTTTGTTCGCTTGTTTTTTTTTGTTGGTTTGTTTGTTTTGTTTTTTTTTTGGGGGGGGGGGGGGGGGGGGGGGGTTTTTTGTTTTTTTTTTTGGGGGGGGGGGGCGGTCTTTATTTTTACGAAGTTTTTGCTATTTTTGAAATTTCTTTTGCACAACTAAATTTCAAGAATATCGGATACAAATAAATTCATCGTCCCTTACCTTTAGTCTTGACCATCTCATTTAAGGATTTTTACGCAATCCTTTTTGCATTTTCCTGCAAATTGTTTATGGAGAACCCCTACCTTTTCACATAAAAGTAAGGAGACATTGTTCTTTTTCCCATTCTATTAAAACCAACATTTAGAAACATTAATCTTTGATACATTGAAGATAGAAAGTGGACAATTTGCTTTAAAACAATGGTACTTAAAGAGCTAGAATATTAAATCAATCATATCGATATTTGATATTGGGTACAACAATTCAATGCTAAACTGGCTGATTGGCTTACGTGGTTGAAGCGCTTGAGTCAACTGAGCATATCTCTGGAACATTCTTCGAGTATTAAGTGCCAGATTCTGGTTTCCGGTACTCCAAAGGTCAAACTGACACGCCACGTTACCGGAACATGGGCTCTGACTGCTATACGAGGGTCCCATACTACACAGGCTAGACGTGTTCTTGGCAAGAATAGTGAAAGGAACAATTGATTGTGTCTTGCTTTGTACAGCCCCTGTGTCGATAAAGATATCAGTAAACGTATATACTACAAGTAAGCATTCGTCCATTAGACAACATAGTATAGCTGACATATGCAGCATAAACTTAGGAATAAATATTAGTCTAAGATTTTTACGAACTTCGGCTACTCTGCAAGTCGGAGGCCTGTATCCACTGAAGTTGAGAAAATTTTTAGATTTGAAATATGCATGGGGCCGAGTAAAACGAGAAATTGTCTTGATTCATCATTTAATCTTAATTGCATATATAGTTATGCTGTAGACAGTAATTTTTCAACAAAGGGCAACAACTCCAAAATTTAAAGGCCAATTCCTTTACTTTTGGTCATAACAAATCTTCCTGATGTCATTACCATATATAGCAAGTTTCATCCTTTTATCTTAATTACATAGAAAGTTATGCTGTAGACAGTAATTTTATAACAAAGGGCAATAAATCATCAATAAAAGGGCCGATCCCTAAAATATTGTTCATGGTATATAGTCTTGATGCCATTATCATGCATACCAAATAGTATTTTCCTATCTTAAGTACAAAGAGAGTTATGCTCCGGACGCGAAACAATTGGAGGAAGATCTATTTAACTCATGTGTGGGTACAGATACCATATGACATCAAGCAATCCAAATTATTTTTCATATACTGAATTTGGAACACGACTGAGAAAGAAAACTTTGTTGATATGTACAACTTTAGGTTCATTAAATCCTTCCTTCATTATGAAATACTGATCGGTTTGAAAGCAAAGAGATATAACTCTTTGATTTAGCATAATGTACAGGTTGAAATTGCAAGTTAAAAAATTGTCTTTAAGGTGTTCACATGTAAGAGTAGGAACCATATCAGCCGTCATTTGATAGTAATATCTTAATAAGTACGATGTAGTTGGGACAATATCGCTATCAAGAACGAAACTGTTGATAACAAAATGCATATGAAGAATGTACCCAAAGTATTTAAGCCTTAATCTGCTTACTCTTCTAGAGCACCTTAACAACATGTCCCCCACCCGCCGACACCCACACAATTTAGCAGGATTTGTGTAAGAATCTACTCTTTCTTTAGATTACGAGTTGCTATTTGTTTTGGCAAAATATTGTCTGTCGCTCAATTGATAGATTTTGAATGCCACACAGGTTGTTTCCAGTCGTCACAAAGAGTAGTGAGAGATCTATTTTGTTGACAACTTACATGAGTATTGGTATTGTGAGTAAAACACTGTTAGGTTGTTGTTCTGTACTACTGATGTGTCTCCTTTTGGAATAAAGTCATCCGTCTTGTTACCATTCCAGTCTCCCAAGAGTCCTTTCACGGTACCCTGAAATAAAGATACAATAATAGATACGTGTATTTCAATTAAGTAGTTATCCACTGTCAATGGTTTACGTTTTTCGTTACTCATTCGACAACAAATCTTATCCAGCAAACTATTACGGTCCTTCCCCCAAGGAAACCGTCCTCTTTTAGTGTTGTCTGCAAGAACTATATTTTTCAATACATCTCTATTTTAGAAAGGTTTCCAAGATAAGATTACATAATGAATCACACATATGATTTTTGAACCTGTTAGAACATTACAGAATGTTCTATAATTTAGTAATCGCCCTCCCCATGGTTGCGGCTTTGCATGTTGCCAAGAGAGTGATATTTAGCAAAGGGGAAATTATTCTTATGGTAGAGCACGTGATGTATGGTCCAGCAGGAACATGATTAACTTAGATATAATGCCAATTGCCAGGTATAATTTCTCGGTGTCAACTGGTCGTCGACATTACTCTAATAAGACAACATGTTATCAACGAATGAATACCGAAGAGGTAAACACGTGATGCACTTCAATGAAAAAAAAGATAGACCAAAATAATAATTTCTTCGTGAGATAATTTCAGATCCGATAAACATGGGCCATATATATTATAATGAGGAAGTAAACACAGAAAGGCCGCCTCTTGCTGTAGGAAAAGAATCAAACATGTAGCAAATTTTAAATATTTTTAAAATGATATTGAAGAAGTACAAAAGGATATTCGAAAATCCAAGTTTTTTTTATTTACTACTGGACAAGTGTTCTCAGAGTTACGCGATTTATTTTTTATTTTTTACGCCTATGCTAAATGAAGAAAACATCAAATGCTACATGTTATACACATTATGCAAATTATCATTGAGCTATGACACACACTTATCAGGTAAAGGTAAATAACAAGTATTTTAAGTTCGTAGTATACTGTAGATTCCTTATTTTTCGCTATTACTTAGTTTCGCGAATGTGCCGTTTTCTATCAAATCGCCAATACTTAAAGTCGCGATTTCGCAACGTCAAAGATAAATTTCGCATTCTGAACCCGGTTTTTCAAAGGCCGAATCAAAAATAGTCCTTAGATATAAGATTCGCGAATTATTATTCCATCGAGGACAAAACTGTCAGATCAAATAAAGGCGAGGGTGTAAAATCCGTGAGGGTGTCCAATCGCGAAATTACGTGAATATTAATTCCTCGTTTTTTTTAGGAATCTACTGTATATCATGTCATTAAGAAATATAAGTTAAAGAATATGATAAGGTACCTTCATTGTGGAGGGGATTACTACGATCAAGGTCAGTCCATTGTCTTGTTTGGCCACTTGGATACCGATTCCGCTTTTGGCGATGACGGTGAAATTGAATTGCTTCCTGGTTGTCTGGGCATTTTCATTGTTAACGATTGCAACCTCTGAAAGATGTTAACAGATTTAACGGCACAAATAATCTTAACGCAGATAAGAAACAATGAAAAATGAAGGACTATACCCATTATTGATAATTCAGTTTTGAGAAGAGTTCCATTTATGAATGCATAAAAGTGAATATGGGTACGTCCACTCCTCAGTTTCAACGGTGGTAGTTAAAAACAATGTTATGGAATATTATTCCACAAGAGGCCGAAACTATATCCATATGCATGCAAGAAGATCAAGTAATATATATTTCTAAGCTTCCATTGATTATAACTATCCATGCAGCAAGTTATTATCCTTTATTTTAATATACATACAAATTATGAAAGCCTATCATAGCCTCGGCTTTTTGTATAACATCCGTACCTTTAAAATCCTGCCATCGCATTGACTTTGTTTTAAAACTCTGGAATCTGTTGTTTACAAGAACATCGATTTCTTTCTCATTCAAGCTTAGCGATTGTGGCCTTAACCGGAGCTCTATACGCTCGTCGTTTATTGCTATGCCGACGTCGGTCAAGGTAACAGAGTTGTTCATGTTCCCTAGGTGAAAACAAAATGTCATGTTATAAGAATTAAGATAGAAATATTTTTAAAAGTATTGCTTTTCTCAGATTTTGGATAAGAAATTTTTCAATTTTATCCGGAAGAGATTTTGTTACTTCATCCTGCGTTATCCCAACCTGCGGCTTTAATCGGAAGTTGATGATCTCCGACTGAGAATTTTTCTTTCTCCAGGATATTGATGTAAGATAATTCTAAACCCGAATTTCCATACAATACGACAGCAAGTGACGGTAAGTTAACGATTCCAACATTAAAAAATAACTACATATCCCAGATGTTAGCATCAGGTATTGAGAAAGAATAACAGTTTAACCTATATCATTAAATCCACCTTTCCTCTTTCAGAAATTATTTAAACTGTTTAGTACATAAGGTAGATAGGCCGGAAGGTGGACAGACAGACAGACAGACAGACATCTGGATAGTTTACTCACCACTGGTGTTGAAAAGCGGCTTTTGAAATCTTCCCTCAATGGTAACTGACGAATTTCTTTGCATTAAAATGAAATCCCCCTCTGCGCATACTCGAAAGTTGGATCCATCAAACGTCATCACATGTGACTGTCCAAACACCATTGCTTTTCAGAAAAAAAAAGATTTTCAGGACAGATGAAAATTTTTACACTTTTGCTATCCTTGTGTAGAACACAACTCTTTCAAGAAAAAATTTTGTTGAACAGAATTCATTACTGTTAATCCAAAAATTTTGCGGAACTTTACTTTGGCGAATCTGTAGTTAGGCAATTATTCGCGATACTCTGTTTTCTCGTGTTACTAATTTATGTTGCATGATTCATGTCATTATCAGATAAGAAAATATTTAGCGGGACGTTATTTTTGCGAGTAAGTGCTCTCCTATAAATACGCAAAAAATAAAACTCCGCGAATAAATCTGAATTTAAGTAATCGGTAAAAGACTGGATAGATATTAAGGTAAAAATGAAGAATTACCCAATAAAAAAGGCTTTTATGCCTTTTCATTGCAAAATGTAACAAGTGAAGTTAAGCTAGTCCCACTATACAAGTCCAAAATATGTCAATAGTTAGTATGAACCTCATTTGTGAAGAATGAAAGCCCTTTCAACTAGAATCTGTACAGAACTTTTTGATAAAACAAATATCCGTACCTACGTACTATGCAGGCGAATGAAATGGTTAGTGAAACACCCCCCCCCCCCNNTAAACTCAAAACCATGGGTTGACCTTCTGGATTTTTCGCTACATGTCCAAAAAAAAACCCCAAAAAACACAACAAAATGACAGTAGAGCGCGAAGTATTTTTTTAGTGTCTCAAGAAACCCTGTATACATGTATCCATTTATTCTGGGATTATATGTAATTAATTTTTTCCACATGAGAAATACCAGAAACGGAAGTGACATCATTAATATGCAAGAAGTAAGACTTCACGAAATATTTAATTGAGATAGTAATGTAATCTCCTCCATTTTCTAATAAATGCAACATTTTTCTGGATTGTCAATTTAGTTCTTCTAGTACCTTTTCATATCTTTAATACAGTTTTATTATTCCGTCATTCAAAACATTTTCTATCTAGATTTTTGCAACGTTACATCAAATCTACATTGTGACATCATAAGCCGAGTCAGAAACTTTCAATGAGTATACGATAACAAAGCATTGCCTATGTTCATATTAGTGAAACAATAAGCGACAGAGAAACTCAGAACAATATACATAGCCTACCTTGCTTGGGAGGAGTGTACCCTGTACAATCCCTTGTTGCCCTCAAGTCCATGTAAGTATCGCAGTTATTATATCCGGTCCATAAGCAGCAGTAATAGAAAGTGATAACGTCCTGAAGCCAGTGCGACATTGACGGCACTTTATCTGCATATAGATAAGGAAAGGCTCCCCAGTCGTGGCTCCTATCTGGTGTACTTCCCTGGAAACTGTCGGCAGAATACATCAGCGCCCCACTAGCTCCATAGCAGCATTGGTTGCCTGCACCCTCTTGGCTGAAAAAAGTCATGGATTTAACATCTTTACCTTAACATGTGACCTATATTTTTTCCATGAAGCACTTTTATTACAACATGCTAGTTATACCTTGTTTTTTTTTTATTTTGTTTTGTTTTTTTTTTTTTTTACAGACCTCGGAAACATAAATATTAATTTAAACAAATCAATGCACACTAGTTTGAACTGACAGAGTACCAGTCATGTCTAACTATTCATTTATCATAACTATTTTTTCTTTTTGTATGTCATTAATTTTAACCGTACAGTAAAACTGCTCTAGAGAACACCGGTATATAAGGGCCACCTGAAAAAAAATTTGTTGTTGTCCCGAATGACACCGTTTGTGCACAAATCAACCTCTATATAAAGACCACCATCCCATAAAGACCAATTTTCTACTGCCCAATACGCGGTCTTTTGAATACAAATTTCAATGTATATACAAAGAATCATATTAGAACGTTTAAATTATTTTACATAAATAACTTTACGATGCATATTTTGAAAAGCTATGGTTGTAATGTTCGATACCCAAATTATCCTAGATAATGATCGTAGAGTTCCAGAAACTGATCACAGTGCAGATGAAAATCATTTTTTCATTATAAGTTTATTGGTATCATCACTTTCATTTCAAGTTCCGATTTTCCAATATTACCGCTATATCATAAAAATAATGATGATAATAATAAAAATAATGCTAATAATAATAATAAAAAAAATGCTAATAATAATAATAATCATAATAATAATAATAATAATGGGGCCTTCGTGGCCGAATGGTTAGCGTGTTCGACTTCGAGCCGAGGGGTCCGGGGTTCGATCCCTGCTCTACAGCCATAAGTGCCGAGCACAGGCAAAATTTGTCGCCCTTCACCGGCACTCGGTGCCGTCTCCATATGAGTGAAATATTCTTGAGTGGGACGTTAAACAACAACAAAACAAACAAACAAAAATAATAATAATAATAAGGGTAATTACCCAGTGGGTTGCACCGCCCGGATACAGTGAACTGCTCCGATATGGAATCCACATTTCGTAGGTGAAGTGCTGTATAAATCACAACCTACATCAGTCTGCCAGCGACCGAAATCACCAAGGGCTTGTTGCAACGTACAGGGACAATACTGTAACCTTGACAACCAGGATGTATCTTGTCTGTCATTATTTGACCAAATCTGACATTTTTGTTGAGGCCAGTTACTCCCGTATGTTGCCACCATGTTTCTGTTCATCAGCCAGCCAAGGGGAATCACATCACTGTTTATCGATCTGAAATAAACAATACAGCACACTGTTAAATTTTGGCCAAAATTTATTTTGGCGAAACCACAGTATACAATTTATTCGCGAGACATTATTTTCGGAACTATTTTTAACAGGTCGGAGGCCTATGTTGTATAGTGTACGTTAATGTCTTGGGAAATATTAAGCGATGCGTTTAATTTGGCGAGTGGGTGCTCTAACGTTCTTACGCGAAATTAAAATTCTCGAGAATTAAATCCGATTACAGAAGAAAATGAGATAATAAAATCCAACTCTTTTACCACTTTTGGTAATTTTTAAATGAGGTCTTGGATTTATGTATTCTTTGACAATTTTCCATATTGCATTCATTCTTTTATGACCACGCGAAATAAATTTCAAACCAGAGATTTATTGCGTAAAGCAATAAACCTTAAATTCAGATAGCAGAAAATATACTTGACTTACAAGAATCGTATATCCCTGTACTGATATGCGAGTTATTTCTCATGATACATAAAGCACACTTAATGATCTAATCTAAAACTAAGAAACAGAGCTCAATGAAATAATATTATGCATGTCAAGCTCCTTGTTTCAAACAAGATGAAACTGCAGATTCCTCGTCCAGATGTTTCTGCAAATATTTCGAGATGTAGCGATTGTTTGCTGTATCTATGTCGTTTAATGACTTATGGAATTCTTGTAACACTGAATTAATAAACACATGAAAACTTTATAATTGCATCAGTGTTTGAATTTTACTCACATAAAATTCTATTTATATGTAAGTTAGAATATACCGACAGAAGGAATACTATATTAGCTATTCTCCAACCAGAAGAAGAATTGAAAATGTACATGACAAATACCTATAGGAGTGTCACATACTCGATATGTTGAAATAGTGATGGATGGATAAAAACTGACATCAAATCATCATTGGTCTAATTTGCCTTAGTAAACCACCGAGTTAAAGGAATACATGTCTTATGTGACCTAAATCAACGGTATCGAAAATTGCTTTTTCTTATGTACCTATGTAAATCAACTGTATAAGGGGGCCTTCTGTCATATGTGACTATATTTACTCCGACCCCTGAGCGAATTCCTGGAAAAAGGTTAGACTGTCTTTGATTGATTTTGTTTCCTTTTCGAGTACGCAGCTTGCTTGCCTAGTAAAATATCGATACATGAATGGCATTACAGATCATATGCTTACCTGTATTTTGTTGCCACCATATTGTTCTGCAATCTCACCGTCACTACTCCTATCTCGTAGGTATTGCAGTCAGCATTACACAAGATACTATTGACACTAAATGTACAAGACCCACTTGAAACACTAACGCTCTGGCATAAGCTGAGTTGCATTGACCATTGTCCCTGTGTAATATATAATACATATAGAAACACATTAACGTAATGGTACATATTTTATTTTATATTTTTATTTCCTAAGTTTCGATTAAATGAATGTTCACAAACTTATCAATTTTAAATGTATTATTTCTTGGTAGGGGACGCCTATAAAACTGTATACACCTAAGAAATGAAATTTTCCCCGGGCCTGCAAACCAGCCAAAAAAAAATTACTTAACTTTCTGATATTGCTGTCGTGGGTTTTAATTCACGCTTCCGTTGGCTTCTTCTATCGGATGAAACAATGATAATCAAGGGTCCGTACCACTTACTGTCGGCATGTTAAGAAAATCCCACTTCTAAGAGCCTTTAAGTACTAAACCGGCACTGGCTGACGTTAAGGATTTAGTTGGACGTTAAACAACAATACGCCCAACTAATCAAATTAATCAATTAATTTTTTTAGGGGGGCATTTGACAATGGCATCATATCAGTGAACGTTTCTTAAAAATGTGTCGAACAAAATTAATTTAGATCCAGGAATTCTCGCAGGACCTTATACTTAAGCAATGATTCGCGACGGTATAAAAGCAACAATAAGCATGCGCATAATTAAGCAATGATGCACATGCGCATTTTAAATTATAAGTTTATATTGTATGCTGCTTGGGAATATCGGGTTTGTATATTAAGCAAGAAATTTAGGTTCGATAGTAAGCGCACCGGTGTAAAAATACGAAAATGAAATTCTTGCGAATAAAGCTGAGTTTTGCAATATTAGATAAAAATATTAGAAAGTACAACACATACACTTCCACCCATTTCTTTGTAGCCTACTAACAGGACATCTACAAGTGCTGTAGTATCATTTGTCAGCACGCTCCTGTCCCAGGCAACTGTCAGCGATGTAGCGGAAGTTTCGTTCCACATCCTTCCGGTTCCGCCATTTTGGAGTGTGACATAGCGCTGCATACGACTAGGGTGTACTTAAATTATAAAAGGAGAGAAATTTGTGAAACATTGTGTCCTGAATGATGGTAAATCATAATTGCTTAGCTCGTAAGGTAGCAACCAACAATTCCCTAATTTTTATGATCCAAATATCGACAAATCTGGAAATTCTTTATCATATGTACAGAAATATGTAAAGAAGCGAAAAAACAGCAAAAATCACATTTTGCTATATCTTTGACAGTAATTCAAATTATTAAGTAATTAATATTATGTAGGCTTTAGATACTTGCATACTAGTCTATAGTTTGCACTTCATCCTATGCAATAAATGATATTTAACACAGCCAGTCCATTTTTGATAAGGAACCTTTGATTTTACCATTTCATCTAAAGGGCAAAGAAAAATCAATCATCTCATGTTTGAGGCTAATACTGCAACTTCAAGGCAAAGCTCTAAAAGGGAGACGCGACCGCCATTGTATCAGAAATAGTGAATAAGGGGAAAATAATAATATAAAAAAAGATCGGGGAACAAAATAAAAAATTAAAAAGCATACCTATAGTAATATTCGTCGAATAGTAATAACTCATTCCTTCATCAACGGACATGGAGAGTACTACTTGTCCTCTTTCAATTAATTTTGGAATCTCGCACCTTCCCTTCATGTTGTTTACGGGGAACCCTGTAGATGTCTGCTGCTGTCCTGGATCATTGTTGACTGCAAACTTACATTTGATTATGTCATTTGGGCCGAGGCACGGACCGGAAATATCCAGCATAGCACCACCAAACATTCCGCCATATCTAGGAGTAACTTGTAGGGTTCCTGTGCCAAAAATA
This sequence comes from Pinna nobilis, assembly GCA_016161895.1. Taxonomy (NCBI): domain Eukaryota; kingdom Metazoa; phylum Mollusca; class Bivalvia; order Pterioida; family Pinnidae; genus Pinna; species Pinna nobilis. The sequence goes on along the minus strand of JACSZP010002893.1, from coordinate 5,685 downwards.
ACATTGACAACATCACTGGATAGAATACATGGTTTCCGTACGCGCGTTTTCCTGGTATTTTGCGGAAACGTATGTTTATCACTGGTTTGCGTAAAGTTTCAACGCTCGCTCTTTCTAACTTTCAGTGGACAATACGGGCCGTCCACATATCTATATGGTTGCAACTGCGGGAATATTGGAAATTCAGAATTTTCCGAATGGTTTCCTCAAGTCAAAACCATCTGGTTCTTGGACGGCCTAGGCTTCAGTAGTTCAAAAACTTGTTACCAGGCCATCAATTAAAGAAGGCAGCCATGGTAAAGGTAAATTAAGAAAGTGGCGGATGACATAAACATCATTCCGAAAAGGATCAATGGATGAATGTGTGGTCTTCATGAACTTATATATATCTTTTCGAGTTTGGTTAACTGTTATGTACTGTCATTTTGGAAATATTTGTGAGTTATTATTTGAGGGCATTTTTCATGAGGATAAATGCATTGACTATATACTTCGAATTGTAGTATTGTGTATTATAATATTAGGCTTTATTCGTACGTCATAAGAAATTAATTTCCGTGAAGCTGAACGTTAAACTACTCTTAACCGAAAGCAAATCTTGTGTGGGAGAAATTACTTCTTGCCAAGCAAGAAAAAGGTTTCCGTAGTTGGATATAATAAACGCAAAAATTAATTTCTCGCTAATAAATCGAGATATACAGTATATTAACCAAGAAAACCGAAAAAGAAACAGATACCACGCATAGCTTACAATAACATGTATGAAACATTTAATAGGAAATAATAAGACGATAAAAATTAATTAGTAGCTGGTAAAACTTGAATTGCTCTCCCATTTTCTGTTCAAATGCACTTACTAGTCCACACATTTGAAGGCAGTCAATTTCTTCAAGAAAAACTATAAATTAATTACCATTTTCGAAAATTTCATTTGCCCTTCCACTTATTTTTATGAAAACTCCATGCTAAATAAACAACTTTAAAAAGATATTCCACTTGTCCCAGTGAAATTATTTAACTTCCCACTAGAGGATGTTTCATTTAATAGTAGACGTCATGCCAGATTAAAACCTACTGGGACCAAATGCTTATTTGACCAACATGACGTGCCCGGCACTAATGGGCATTAAACAATGGAGGATCTTGAACGTTTCAAAACTACATGTAGTTGTGATATTGAAACACGGGTTTTACTCTCTGATTCAATGGACAGGAAAAAAACACAAAATATTTTTACTTGATATAACACGCACTCGTACACAGGAACATACAGTACCGGATTGCACCGGTGGTTTGCCAAAATATAATTCAGTAAAAAATCAACCCCTTTGAGTCAAACCGTTCCCTATTCTTCAACCAACCAGTGTTTTGTCTCCTTCCGTTACATCCGCCTTTAACTATGGCCTCGCTGTCAATTTTGTACAGGAATCGACCGGTCACGTTACTTCCTTGCAACATATTTGCTGTTTGGACATCTGAACTGGACATGGCCTCCGTCCATCCTCGTCCACCTCCGGCATTGAAACCGGCCTAAAATGCACACAAATGGACATACAATATACTTAATATATAACAAATGTAAAAATCATATTTCATAATTTGTGAAGGAAAATTTTAGATATTAACTATGACTTGAAGATCATCTCTCTCTCTCTCTCTCTCTCTTTCTCTCTCTCTCTCTCTCTCTCTCTCTCTCTCTCAATTCTAGATACTAGTCCTGAACAAACGTTTGAGTTATCCAATAAACATGAAATTCATTGCAACCAATTCAAATATGATTATATAATGATCGGGTTCCAGTGGTTTTCTTTCGATTCAGTGTCGGGCTTTTACAGGATTTACTGTATGTGCATTAGCTACTCACCTGGTAACTCGGGTTAGTTGGTATATCCATCTTTTGGTAATTAAATATCGCATAACTGTTTGTCCCATCTGTCAGTACTGCAGCTTGGAATGTGTTTTTCTGTAAAGACAGTTTTCGTAAAAATCATAAAGAGTTAAGCCCCTTACTTCAGTCATACTGAAAAGCTGTATTATCTCTTGAAGATACACGGATTTACATATTTTATTTTTGTTATAAACACAGTGAAGCCTAGTTAATGCAATCACCTTTTTCTAAGCAAGATGTCCAGGTAAAAAAGAAATATCCGGAATCCTCTATCATGAACAATACAATATATGCCAATTTTTTTGAATATTTAATGACACAATTTATGTACACTGGAGCCTAACATTCACTATAGCAATACTTCTGCCAATCGAAATGTTTGTTCCGAAATTAACCTTTTGAAAAATTTACGTAGTCTGGAACTTATCTTCTGTTTGGGTATAAAATTAAAATCTCTCGAAAATATCATAAATTGTACGCTTTAAAAATGATAAAAGGGCAAAATTACATTTTTTTTTCAAGCTACGTCTCAGATATTTATTTGATACCCTGGTCAATGTGTCTTAGCAAAACTTGAAAGACAAGGCATAAGACATAATGTGAATTCACGAAATCCAAAATACCATTCACCAAAAAAAATCAGTAGGCGATATTCTTTGTTAGCAATTTGACAAGCACGGTCCTCTGACGACCGAGAGAGATCAGGTGTCATGGAGGAGTAACTTTCTCGTTTTCTCTCACCGATTGTGACTTATTCTTGTATTCGAAAATGTGTGACACGACCGGTGCCACGCGTGGTGCAGGAATTGCTTACCCTTCCGGAGCACCTGAACTCAACCCCGGTTTTTTAATGGGGTTTGTGTAACACTTTCTTTAGGTATAATTGTATATGTGTATTTCTGTTTGTAAGTTTGTCTCCTGTTTGGAATGCGCCCTGGTATCTTCTATTTCACCCATTTTTTCACCTCCTGACCCCACTGATTAGAGTCAACAGTCAAATTCAGGTGACATAATTGACAAACGAATTTTAGTTAAATCGGCAGACACACAAGCAAACAGTTATGAAGTGGACAAGAAAAGAGATTGATAAAAAAGGAATATACTTGCCTTGCACGGTTTTTGTCCAGCAGGTGGTTGCTGGATCGTGCACTTTGTTACTGAGATCTCATACTGGTCGGTGACATCAACCCAGGTAACAATCAAACCATAACGTGGAACGAAGTTGGTGTTGCCAATAAAGGCATCATTTATGTACTGGCCCAAGAGAAGTAATTCCTGCGAGTTTGATGATTGAGTGATTTGTCTGTAGTACACTTTTCCGTCGTAAGGTACGCCCGATACTGGGTTATTTATTGAATGTGCCCCAAAGATGAAAGGAGCGATAAATGGATAATCGTCTGCCGCACTATACAAGTGATCTTGAGTTCCGTATACTCTGTCAGCTGTATAATCAATGTTCTGGGAAAACCCAATCATGCCATCTTCAGAGACCTTTAAAAATAGAAAATCAGTATATATAGACTCCCTATTGGAGAAACTAACATAAAACATGTATAATTGCACAGAGCTATGGGAGAAGGTTCAACACCAATCACCGCTCGTTTACATCTCAACTCATCAACTCCAGGAAGCATAAGAGACTGACGCACGCTCATCAATGTATTATCTAATGAATATACAGTTCTTATAAATAAACAAGTTGTTAAATCATGACTTTTCTATGGTAATTTTTCTATGAAATATGTACCATTAATATAGAGTTATTTGGAGACTATAAAGATATTCGTTTATTTTGTTTTATACATTCTTGTATTAATGATAGGTTAAAAACAACATCTATTTATCAATACGATGATATAAACAATGCAAAATTACAGGTTGTTTACAAGAAACTAAGGAGAATGTATCACCGTTTACCTACGCGTAAAGTATCACCGTTTACCTACGCGTAAAGGTTCACTCGTGAATACAATCTGTATCAAAATATATTGGACAATGTAAAAAACATGTCTCTTTTTTCTAAGTAATCCCAAAGGGGGGGGGCTTCGTGGCCGAATAGTTAATGTGGTCGACTTCGAATAGATAGTCCGAGGTTCGAATCCGCGCAGCGCCACTCCGCGGTTGGTCGTCCCCGTATTTAGGGTGAGACAGTTAAAAACCGAGGTCCCGTGTCACAGTAGGTTATGGCACGTTAAAGGTCCCCCCCCCTGCTCTATGGCCATAAGTGCCGAGCGTAGGCAAAATTTGTCTCCTTTCATCGGCACACGTTGACATCGGCATATGGAAGAAATAGTTTTGAGTGAGACGTTAAACAACAATAAAACAACATTGTAATCTCACAAAATATATACACATACATCCACCTATCCACTCGCAAGTTTCAAACGCAACAAAAATATCGGTTATGCAATTTCATTTTTATAACCTGAACGAGAAAACTTACGTATAGAGTACCATAGCTCTTGCCATAGAAGGGGAAGACAACTCCTGGTGGTAATGTTATTGCTAGATTAGGTCTTGACTGAGTTAAATAGTTTGTCCCTCTGGCATATAAAGGTGACTGTTGACCTGTAAAAAAAGAAAAATTTTTAAGAAACTGTTCATTCAAATTTTTCGTTGTGTGTCTGGTGACTGTCTTAAATTAGTTTGATTGGTGAAGTGATCGCCTAAGTAAGGTTGAAATAGCCTAGACTAACAATTAGCAAACTGAAATTTAGTTACCATAATTGCGATGTCCTCTTCTAGGTAAGGTGGGTTTTGGCGAGGCTCCACTGCACTTTAGAATAATAAGACAACAACGGACACCCTAAGCTTGAATGGTAATTCTTATTGATTTTTAAAGGTTATAAATGCTTGTTTGAATCATGGGAGATTTTTCCCTGTAACTATAGATACACAATTATGAATTTATATCTTAATGATGAAAATCAATTGCGACACATGTCAAAAATTATAATGTAATACAGTAAAATACATTCAAGAACTGAGTATATAAGGGGCCTTTTTTGATATATTTGATAACACGTCCCCCTGATGAGATTCTGAAATAGATTTTACATGTACTTCAAAACTGCATTCAAACTTACTATGACTTCAAATATACATGTACATCAAAACTGTAATCAAATTTTGTATGACTTCAAATATACATTGTTTCAAAAATGCATTCAAACTTATTAACACTTCAAAAATACATGCACATCTAAACTGTATTCAAACTTATTATGACTTCAAATATACATTTACACTAAAAGTGTACTCAAACTTATTATGACTTCAAATATACATGTACATCAAAACTGCATTCAAACTTATTATGACTCAAATATACACGACAGTGACACTAGTTTCTAAATAGTGAAACTATTTCTGTTTCAGTGAAACTTTTCATGAAACGCAAGTAAAAAAATATGTAGAAACTAGTGTCACTGATGTCAACCACTTGATAAAGGTCAAGGGGTCGAAAAGTTGTGGAAACAGAGTGTTTTGTTATATTTTTACAAGGATACTTCCCTTTGGAGGAAATTGGATTATACTTATAAATAAATGAAAAATCTAATTATTTTTTCAAGTTACTCTATTTATGTACCGAAATGCGAAACTATTTGGCCAAAAATAAACCTTGAAAAAATTGATAGATGTCATTGTGAGCATAGTCACTCTGTTTATGTACCGAAATGCGAAACTATTTGGCAAAAAAAAAAAAATACATTGAAAAAAGTGATAGATGCCATTATGAGCATAGTCACTCTATCTATTTACCGAAATGCGAAACTATTTGGTCCAAAATGAAACTT
>JACSZP010002889.1:0-11379 GCA_016161895.1 Pinna nobilis | reverse complement strand
GGACTGGAAATCACAATAAAAAAACATAAAAAGAGGAGACAGAAATTCACGAGATTAAAACTCAAAAGAGGAGACATGAGAATAAAACACAAAAAAGGAAAATTAATTTTTATTTCATTATAAATATTCTGTTATATTACTTCTAATTCAGGCATTTCTCATGAAAGAAACAATCTTGATCCTCCATATACACTGAGCCTATGGATACATATACATGTATACAGAATCTCCTAAGACAGTCTACCTATAATTTTGCTTTGTCATCACACAGCAAAATATTTATTCCATTCCATGTCACAGTAAAAGTCACAAGGTCACAAACTAATCACAGGGAATCAGTGTGTGAAATGTAAAAGCCCCATCACATCAGTAAGAAGCACTACTAATAACTGCTGTTAGGCTACAACAATATCTAAAAGGAAAATGAAAATATGAAAGCAAGATTTTAAGAATTCTCCCTTTCATAAAATTAAATGCTGCATAACAAAGTTCCAATAATGAAAAGAAATAGATTTGTACAATGATCTGTAATCTTAACCCTTTCAACCCCAAGTATCATAATGGTATGCTCTACCTATTGTCATAGATTAGTCCACAACAATTTGTGGTGTTCAAGGGATCAACCATTATAACTGTACTTAGTAGTTTCTTGTTTTCCTCTTTGTATTAAATGATCTTCCAGTTCCATTTCTTTCACCAGACTGTTATATTCTCAATTCATACCGGTATTTGATTTGGAAAAGGCAAAAATTAGAATACCATGTACAAAGATGTACAAACCTGTATTAGATGATACAACATAAATGTTCCAATCCCTGCTTGTCTCCACTCTGGGTGTGTGAAAATGAAAGAAATGTACGCCTCATTATACTTCACATCAGGAACCATGAAGGCGAAACCAATCACAATTTTCCTGTGAAACAAATGTTGGTCAAATTAAGTTGTAATCTTACACACCAGATGTATGTGAAGCTTTATGTTACAGTCTACTACCGGTAATTAGAACCCAATTAGCGACAATGTGTGACACGACGGGTGCCACGCGTGGAGCAGGAAATACTTACCCATCCGGAGCACCTGAACTCACCCCTGGTTTTTAGTGGGGTTCGTGTTACTCTATTTTTAGTTATAAGTATATTTCTGTGTGTAGTTTTGTCTCCTTTTTGTTTTGGCCATGGTTTTGTCTGTCATTGACTTTTTGAATTTGGAATGCCCCTTGGTATCTTCTACTTCACCCCTTTTAACATTGTCTCAAATATCTAACATTTCAAATGAGCAAACACAGATAATGAGAATATCTGGGACCCTATTCATAAACACTTATACCATAAAAGAAACACTCACAGGCCATAAGTGCATGAAAATTAAGGATTGAGGATTTGGCAAATTGTAATTTTAATTCAGCAAATATAGACACATTCTGATTTATATAATTCATTAAAATCAGATTTCTTCACAACTGGTCAAGTTCTTAGCAAAATAATAATTATGTGATTCATTGGAAAAATTGCTTAATTAAGAATGAGTTTAATTGCAAGAATTGCAAGACAAAACAAACAAACAAAACAATTGCAATACTTTTTGAGAAGAGGGCTCTAGTTCCTTCCCACATTCTGATATAAATCAAATCCTGAGCATTGAGTGTGATGGACAAACCCAATGCACAGACAGATGAGGGGGATCCAATACACAGTCAACTCCGCATATAACGAGATTGCATGTAACGAGGTACAGGTTGTTACGAGGAGATATCTATTCCCCGTGCACTTCCCAAGCATTACTTTATGAATGAGAATAACCAAGATCAGCTATAACGAGGCAAATATCTTCCTCCCTTCAACCTCGTTATATGTGGAGTTGACTGTACCTCCATTTTGTTTTCAAGTGAGGATACAATGGATAATCAAAATCAAAATATCTGATCTTCATTGGAACCTTCAAACACTGTGTAATATAGCATACTACAAATAACTGAAACACAAAATTAAAAAATCCTTGTCACTTTCCTTGCACACATAATCATATTTTGTTCTTGATTTATGCCACATTCAACAATCTTTTAGTTATATGGTGGTGGCCAATATTTATTGGTGGAGGTTACAAATGAACCTTGGGAGAGACCACTGGCCTTACACAAGGAAACTGGCAAACTTCCTCATATAATCAATTTAAGTTCCAGCAAGGCTCAGACCTGCGCTGACGAGAGGTTAGAAACTGAATGATTTAAAGTTGTTATTCTCTAACCATTCAGACAACATATAATTGTAACAGTTCCTACCTGAATAATACAACACAACTAAAATCTGGATACTGCAGGCATTCTGATACTGAAAAAACATAGGAGTTATAAAAGATTACCAAAACTGCATCGAAGGATTTTTCATACAATGAGAAGTGTTCTTAACATGTACAGAAAAGCAGAAAATAAGAGTCATGGGTGGCATCTATAACTTCATTTAATACTTACATGTGTAACTTGCATAATGTGTACAAGATTGGTCATCCTTGCTATCATAGCTATAAAATCAAACTTCTGAATATCATTGTGGATGCTGATGACAATACCCATGAAGGTACAAAAACATAAGCTGTGTGAACACTCTTATTTTGTGAAGAGAGATAAACAAAATTCCCAGGCCACTCATTCAAGTATACAGGGAAGCTTGAGTCAAAGACCAAATTTACCCTGTTACCTGTAACATATCAATTAAGAACAATACACATAGGTCCAAATCTTCAACTAATTACAGATTGTGAATAGGATGCTACAGCAATATTTCTCCATAAGGGTTACTCACAATCAATACCAGGCCAGAAGAATTCTCTGCACAATGTATTTACAGAAGGAATATGCTGTGGTCTGACATAGCTATAATCAACAGGAGGCATTGGACTAGGTTTCCAGTCTGGATCTTTCCTATAAAAAAAAGCAAAGATGCATCCTAGACTAAGACAACTGCATACCAGTTCTGTATTGGTTGTGGGTTGGAATACACAACACAGTGGTTGACTGTCCCTTCTTTTTAGATGAGACAGAAATAAATAAGGTCCCTTGGCACAGTAGGTGTTGACACATCATAGAACCAACCCTGCTAAATGACCTTAAGTGCTTAAACAACTTCCGTTGTGCTTCACAGGCATATTGTAATAACTCCATACAAAAGAAAGATTCTTGAGTAGGACATAAACAACAATGTGCGAGTCTACAAAGAGTAGAAAAGACCATAAAGAGCATTTCTGCATGCTTCAGCTCTTGTGTAGTTTCCTCTACACAAAATTCTGATAAATAAAACCAAAATTCCAGAATACATCCCCCTTTTGTCGAATCAGGGTATTACTACAGTGCAGACATATCAGTAATGAACTCATATTTTCTGTATTTATTCAAAGCTATTTTCGGTAAACTAAAGAAAAAATTAAAGAGGTAGTATCTTACAATTATCTGAGGACATGTTATGAGCATAGGCAACAATATTGTCACTACCTTGAACAAACCTCAAGATGTCAATAAATCAGATGAAAACAAACCTGTGAGGATACGCTTTAATTTCCTGTAACAGCCTCAATTTCAGTGGCCTTGATTCATAATCTCTCCTGATGAAAGGCTTCAAAATCCTAAAAAAAAAATAGTAAGCATGCCAAGTACCTTCATTGAAATGAAACGAATCTTTAATTTTTTTTACCTGGAATAATTTGTTTTTTCATCTGGCTGAAAAATCTTCTTCCAAACCGGTGGCTCAGAATACTTAGTATCCCTACACACATCATCTTCATTGTTTGTAATACAGCTGATTTTCATGTCAAATATAAGCTATATTTTTTTTTAAATAAATGGTGTTTTAAGATATCACCATTTACTATTTTGTATAATAGGAAATACATGTAAGTATAAGTCACCTGTTTAAACTGAATAAATGATGATGTCACACAGCTTCTAGTTGGGTCAAATTGCATTATCATACCTCACTGATAAAACAAAGTTAGAGATTGGTTGGGAGCCATCATGTGTCAGGCAAACAAAACTTCAAGTCTCCCTCATGTGTGTGTGTGTGTCATACCTCCATTGTGTGTATCATGTCTCCCACACCAAAGGGCTTTGAATAAGCTGTGAGGGTTTTTCATAGAGAGACATGACACACGGGAGGGAGATATGAAGTTTTATCTCCCGACACCTGGTGACTCTCAACCAATCACTGAATGTGCTCTGTTAATGATGCATAATAATATTCTTTGCTGTGAAATTTTTAACAAGTCAATTCTTTCCTTCCTACAAGAACTTAATTGCTCATCTGAACAACTAGAAATCAGTCATAAGATATATTACACTCAGTTGTGTATGACCCTGTGGTAATGACTTTTTATCAGGTTTAACATAACATTCCAGAGATCCTGCATTTTTCTTACCTCCAGCTTGAGAAATATGGCAACTCAAGAGGTGATATGAAACTGTATCTCAATGTAGATAACTAATAGTAGTTTTACTTAGCTATTAGTAGATAATATGATTAACCAAATACACAACTAAATGGGGCCCCTGTGGCCAAATGGTTAGAGCATTGCGCTTTAAATCATTAATTCTTTGACCTGTACTCAGTAAGGGTTCAAGCCTTGCTGGAACCTAATTTGATTCTGTGAGACAGTTAACCAGTTTACCCACATGCAGAAGACAAGTGGTCTCCTCCTGAGTGCAATTGTAACTAAAGTGGTTGCCACACTATGACTGAAAGATTCAAGTGTGTCATAAAACAAAACAAATTAACTAACCTGGCTGTGTATGGACTACACATACTCTGTACTGACCTGGCTGTGTATGGACTACACATACTCTGTACTAACCTGGCTGTGTATGGACTACACATACTCTGTACTAACCTGGCTGTGTATGGACTACACATACTCTGTACTGACCTGGCTGTGTATGGACTACACATACTCTGTACTGACCTGGCTGTGTATGGACTACACATACTTTGTACTAACCTGGCTGTGTATGGACTACACATATTCTGTACTGACCTGGCTGTGTATGGACTACACATACTCGGTACTGATCTGGCTGTGTATGGACTACACATACTTTGTACTAACCTGGCTGTGTATGGACTACACATGTTCTGTACTAACCTGGCTGTGTATGGACTACACATGTTCTGTACTGACCTGGCTGTGTATAGACTACACATACTTTGTACTGACCTGGCTGTGTATAGACTACACATACTCTGAACAAACCTGGCTGTGTATGAACTACACATACTCTACTGACCTGGCTGTGTATGGACTACACATACTCTGTACTAACCTGGCTGTGTATAGACTACACATACTCTGTACTGACCTGGCTGTGTATAGACTACATATACTCTGTACTGACCTGGCTGTGTATAGACTACACATACTCTGTAATGACCTGGCTGTGTATGGACTACACATACTCTGTACTAACCTGGCTGTATATGGACTACACATACTCTGTAACTGATCATCCTCAGTACCCACCAGTCTGTTAAGAAATGATGGCTGCAGCAGCATTACAGCTCTACAGGTACTGACGGAGGTCTGTTAATGATAAATGCCAACATGTTAGATTTGTGTCACAGAGTATGTTTGACAAAATAACAATGTATATGATGAACAGTTTCCTCATGAAAAAATGACAAATCTTTTTTCTAAATACAGTCTAATCTAACCCTCTGAATCCAAGTTCTACCAGCCTTATGTGACCTAATTTTTTTTTACTACTGACGTGTTTATATTTTTACTATATCTATTATCTGAATAAAGAGACCACCAGTTATAAGTGAACATTTTTACATCTTCCCACAGACAGTCACTTAAGACATGTATGACTGTAACTGTGTATCTTTACTAGCATGATATCCCATTCCTCCTTGCTTGAGTTCTTGTTTTCATCTTTTTTCCTACATGTTATAACAAGATCAATATATGTTGAAAATTTTCACAAGAAGAATTTGTATCCATTTAGAAAAACATAATTCCGTGATGTCTCGTTAGTCCGGACACATTCGTCCCCAAGCAATTCGTCCGGATTAACGGATCGTCCAGATTACCAGAACAAGCCTCAAGCCAAGAGTTACTTCTCCTGTTCATATGACCAATTTACATTAGCATACTATATACTGTGCAAAAGTAATATGTAAATAAGAGAAGAAAAATAAAAAATGTGATTGAAGACAAATAATAAGCACTAAATCTCCAACATGTAGATGTCATTATTTATGAAGTGCGGATGTAGATTATCTGCCCTATTAATGCTATGGAATATGAATATAGTAGCCCAGGTATCATCTGTCTTCACTTTCACCTAGAATAAATATCATCCTTTTCTTGCTAAATTAAAAGGATAACGGTAATATCGGTAATATCAGAGTGAGTAAATTTACCGACAGCCTCTAGCGCATTGACAGAACATTCAAACCCATGAGTACTACTGAATGTTCCAATCGATCAATAAAAGGTGACAATTATCTACCCTCTCATTATCAATTTTTTACTCACACGGTTAAAAATTTTTCACTGCTATTGTTTAGCTCAAGAACAACAACAATATGTAACAGCTGTCAAAATTTTGTCCGGACTAACGAGTCGTATTTACATTGGTTATGCATGTTTGTTCCAAAAATAGACCATCCGGATCCGGAACGCAAATTTCCGGATTATCAAAGTATTTTAACACTGTGGCCGTTCATTCCCAAGCAATTCGTCTGGAGTAAAGAATATTTCGGATTAACGAGTTCCGGATTAACGAGACATCACTACATAATAATCATACCTGAAATCTGTCCAGGATTCGAACATCTCCTTTCATGAACCGACTCGTCGGAAGATTACGGGGATTCATATCTTTAACATCCTGAAAAATAATGTTCTGAGATTTTATTAACGGTGTTAGAGACTCAGGAGAATGTCAGCACTCAGAATTGAGGATTTGCTTGATGGCGAATGAACAAATGAAAATAAAGGGTGCCCAATGATGGTCCTGGGCCAAATAAGCTCCAAATTAAGGACATAGTTGAAATTCCATTGATGAATAATTACTTCATGAAGCTTATTGTCCATTATCACACAAAAACACTAGTTTCCTGCGGGGCATACAACTTACAATACAGCTGTGCTGATACACAGATAGAACCATACAAAGAGAATGTCAATAAAGTACCATTAATGCACCAGGTAACTGTTTGATTGATAACTATTTCAGCTTCATGGCTACTACTTCATTGCTTTACAAAAATAATCATTTACTTGATGATAAACATGGGATACCAAGTAATACAAGATCTCCTATTAATGGTCAGACTCATTTCACCAGAATTCCTTGTAGTAAAGGTTCTCAGTTTTTTTAACTTTTTTTACTGATAAGAGATAAGTAAACTTACAAACTTTTCTCTTCATATCTGAAACTTTTTATATGATGGGTGTTGTTGTTCAAGATCCTACTTAAGAATCTTTATCTCATATGGAGATATCACCAATAGTTGGTAAAATGCTTCAAACTTGGCCTATAGTTGGTGCTTACAGCCATTGATTAACGAGGTTCTTAAATGTACCAACATCTACTGTGACACAAAGTCTCGTATAACAAACACAATCTTGGTTGTACATTAAATACAAAGAGCCACTCCAGGGCTACCCGCTTAGTCCTGGTGTGTGGCAAGGGCTTTGAGTAGTCACGCCACACGTTAAATCAAGTCAAATCATCATGTGACACAAGATTCCATTTTTTACAGTCTCACCAGAAGAACAAGAAAAACCAGCTGCTGGGCAGATTCTGACCTAGGACCCCATATTCAAAAGGCAAATACACTAACTTTTGAGCTACAAGGGCTCTCTACTCATGTGAAACAGGCATTTCTCACCTCAGACTCCCACTCTGTCCCCCAACACTTATGTGCCAGTCTATTCATCTCTACATCAATATCAAATATTGACTGTCCTCTTTCACGTTTTAGCTGAAAATAAAAAATAATCAAGACGTATTTGTGAAATATGAATACCCTTGTAAAACAGCAGAGTTTATTTTTGATAAATAGTAAGACAGTTAAGTTATTAATGATAAAAAGGTCAAACATGAATGTCAAGGTCACTAAGTTAAAAAAATGGTATAAAAAAGAAAGGTCTTCTCAGGAAACATACACATGTTTACAAGGTTATGGCCAAAATATGGAGATAAATCAAAAATTCATCAGGGGAAATAAAAAGGAAATTCACACTCATACAATCAATGTTTGCTAATGCATTATAAACTTATCATTTAAACTTCAAGTAACTACAAATGCATTCATCATTCTATCATATTAGGTGAACTCTATCCCAAATATCTGCTAGTGCATTGTGTACTTAGTAATTATATTCACATGCAGACATCTTCGAATGCTTTGCTCTCTACATAACAATCCCTCCATAGTATATGGTGCATCATACACAGAGTCACCTTTAGACAGATAGGGTGAATCCTATACACTCACCAAACTTTGCTTGGAGGGGGATACACATTGAGTAAGTCAGCACTATCTCCAATATTTTATAATATATTATACACTGAGGACATAAAGATGGTGGAATAATTACAAATTTGTACATTAGCATTCTGTAATTGCACCAACCTGTCTTATTATAAGTTTTCTGCGTAGTCGATTAATATCTGGAGGTAGCTCGCAGGACTCAGCAGCCATATTTAACTTTTTAAGCAGCTGTCGCTCCTCATACAGACTCATTAGATGGAAGCTGAAACAGTACATAAATCATAGACATTGATCCAAAATATTTAGGCCCAGGGTGTAAAGGTAAGTCAGTTCAGGTTTTTTGTACTCTGTTTGATTGTATTGTTGTTTAACGTCCCATTTAAAAATCTTTCACTTATATAAGGACATCACCCAATGCTGGTAAAGGACGAAAAATATGACCTATGCTAAGATTTTATGGCCGTTGAGCAGGGAAAGTTCTTTAACGTCCAAACACCTACTGTGACATGGGACCTCGGTTTTCACCATCTCTTCCGAATGACAAGGACAACCAAAGATTACGTGATACAGATTCGAACCCATGACCTCACTATCAAAATGGGAACACATTAATCACTGAGCCACGGTGACCAGTGTTATGTACTTTATATATGATGTTTAGATATAATACCCGTCAGAGGGTAACACAACATATAGATACTTTAGGTCTAGTGTATGATAAAACATCTGACTAAATATCTGACAATATCTAGACTAAACAGAATTTAATTGTCATTAAGGGGTGCCTAAACTTCACTGATTATTCAAATTCCAGACAATCTCTTATGATTTTAAAACTGTGGTCACACAGTATTTTAAAAATCTAATACATTAATGTACACAGAAAGAATCAGGGTCATGATGCACTAGTGTCTGTAAATATCAGGCTGAATTATTGAATTAAATTTTCTTTTTTGCATGACAGTTTTTATAATTTTAAACATATTTTATTTCCTTTTAGCACGAGATAGGATTGGGCAAAAGTTAATACAACATTATACATGTCCTCTCCTTATCATAGATAACATAACGATATCATTATAGCATGACAGCTCATGCATAATTCATTAGACATTAAATCCCAGTTAAAATAACTTGATTTGCATTGCTAAATTCTTCTTGCATTGAAAACAAAACACAAATGTTTTATTTTACTTTAGTCTCACACACTCTATTTGGGGCCTCTGTGGTTGAAGAGTGAGAGCAATGCCCTTTAGATCATTTACTCTCTTCTCTAGTCAGTGTAGGTTCGAGCCTCACTTGAACTTAAGTTGATCATGTGACAAAGATTGCCGGTTTAACTGCAGAAGGCCAGTGGTGTCTGTTCCTGGCTATATTTGTAGCTTGGTTCTCTTCTCCAACAATGAAAATTGACTGCCACCATATGACTAAAAGATTTTTAAGTGTGGTACATAAAAAAAAATAAACAATCATACTTCTCTTTAGGTGAATCTTCTTCTTTCTTCACTTCTTCTGTAGGAGCTTTACTCAGTTTCTGTTTCTTTGCCGTTTGAGTTTCGGGTTCCTGTGACTCGTCAGACTGATTTGACTCACTGTCACTTTCCGAGTCAACAACAGATGCCTCTTCCTTTAGATCACTATTCTGGAGGTCGTTGCTGTAAGTATCACCAGTCTGTTCTTTATCCAGAGGTAAATAAGGTGTATCTGTGTGGGGGGTGCTGTCTACTTCCATCGGTGAAGATTCGGGTCTTTGTAGAAATTCACCGCCAGGTTCTGTAAGTATTGAGCACATACACTTAATTATGATATGTACACTTATTTCACACAAGAATCTTCCACTTTTTCGGAGATATCACCAATAACTGATAAAGGGCTTCACATTTTGAAGCATACTCGGCAATTAGCACCACTGAGTAATTGGGGATATCTAGCATGCTGCCACCTCCTACTGTAAATCCAGTGTCATTCTCAAGAATTTTATTTTCACATAATTACGCGATATAACTCGCAAAAGCAAAGTTCTCGCTTAATATACTGACCTTACATTGATATGCATTTATATGCACCATACAGCATCAACTATTATACTCAACATACACGTGCTTGAACAATTTAGCGTTGCGAATATTTGCAAAGCTACCGATTCGCCAAAACATAAATCCGTGAAAATTTCTGGATTTACAGTATGAAAGCAAAACTTTTTTTCTGTCTCATCTGATGGAAAGGAAAAACAAATAATGTCCTGCTGAGACTTCAACCTCCTGGTTCAAAGGTCAGAGCTCTACTATAGAGCCACAGGTGGTGCCAAAGCAGACTTGAGCTTTCAGCTTTACACTCTGTGGCTACATAAGACCTTTAAATTTCATATGATACAGGTCACAAAGTTCAAAGTCTTCTTCAAACATGGGAGTAATAAAACTCATCACACATGTTTTTTTTTTCAAATATGAACAATAGGTCTAAACACTTCTCACAAAAAATCAAACATTCGCTCTGAAAAAGTCCGTATTTATACATATCAATGTATAATATCATTATGAAATAAAACTAGTAAATGTATGTTCAAATGCTGATGCTAACAGGTGTCATAGCTAAGCTCATTTCTACTAATGTCTGAAACAAATATTACAATTTTCATATTTTCCTTTTTGCATAAAAATGTATAACATTGCCAACAGAGTACAGAGCTGGCCCCTATATTGGAGAAGAAAGACATCAAAAATTCATCGGGAAAAAAGCATGACATTTCCAATATACTGGCATTAGTCTATACATACACGTATGGATGATGCTTGCACAGAACTGAAACAATTAATGCTAAAACATAGCGTTAAGTAGACCCATATTTGAGCCAGCGGCTGGGAAAAAGACCCTTAGGACAATTTTTGAGGAA
>JACSZP010002888.1:0-13964 GCA_016161895.1 Pinna nobilis | reverse complement strand
ATCATAATTATTATTTCATTATTATTATTATCATAATTATTATTTTATTATTATTATTATAATTAATTATTATTATTATTATTATTATTATTATTATATCTTTGGCTTGATCCTAGGGGCTGGATCACATCGATTGGCAGGGGCTGATCATCTGATCAAAGGGTCAAGTGAGTGTTATAATTATGAATTTATTTAATTATATACTTATACCCTTTCGTAATAAAGGGAAAATTACACATTTGGCTAACAATCATTGAGCATGAACTATTCTGAAGGCGCATAAACCTGTAAACAGCGTAGGTCGGTCAACAATTATTCAGAATCGTCACTTTCAATGCAAGGGACGGTCGCGCGCAAAAAAATTCAACCTTTAGAATATGGAGTTATCTTCCTTTATCTAGGTAGCTTCCTGTATTGTAACCATGGAAATGCTGTCCTGCTTTGTTTACGTCATCAGTTTCAGAGGGGGTGCTATGTATTCAGAGAATAGGTGACCCTGAAAGGCAGATCACACTCCGTGAAATCAACATGTAAAATCGGGTGCCACTGTGGCCGAGTGCTTAGCATGGGTCGAAGGGTTCGGGGTTCGAATCTGCGCAGCGTCACGCTGAGAATGACCGTCCCTGTCTTTCGGATGAGACATTAAAAACCGAGGTCCCGTGTCACAGTAGGTGTTGGCACGTTAATGAACCCTCCCTGATCTGCAGCCATAAGTGCAGAGCATAAGGAAAAATTTGTCGCCCTTCACCGGCACACGGTAACGTCTCCATATGAGTGAAATATTCTTGAGTGGTACGTTAAACAACAATACAACAACAACAACACAACATATAAAATCATTTGGCCGGCATGCCCTTTGTTCACAGATGAAGAATGTAATGTCTTAGCATGTTATTATTATTATTATTAGTTTATTTTGTTTATTCGGTAATATATCTTCATAACGTACTATATTTAATATTTGATTTATTTAATCAAGTAAAATACAGTAAAATACATGTTACTCAATAAGGATATACAATTCAGTGGATGAATTTTTCATATTCTATGATGAATCGTAACGGTGATTTTATTTGCGATTTATTCTTAGTTATTTCAGGTAAAGAAATAGAGAATCAGGATGAAAGGTAAATTTATATATAAGTTTTCACATTTACCACACGAAAGAAAATCAAAGGAACAAATTAAGTAGATCTCTTTAAAAAATCCCAAAAGTCAAGATTAAAATGTCTAAAGTACTCGAAAGAGCATACAATACGATTGACTATTCTCTATAACACAAAGTAATGAAGTTTGTTCATGGTTTACAAATATTAACATAGACATGGATTCATTCTTTTGCGATTATAGCATTTGTTCTCAATTAATACTCAATTCATTTGTTGAATTTCATTTTATAAGTGAAAGCTAAATCATTGTTCTTCTCTCTTTATCCATTTGATCACAAACAGCCCCATCCCCCCTTTCAACACATTTTAATTTTTTTTTGTTTACTGACACGTTTCTTAGTGGAAATTTAGATGTGTACGTTAGGAACTAAATATAACCCGCGGATAGATCTATATGGATGTATTTATCGCCTGTTACCAAGATCTTTGCATTTATACTCTAAACAATATTTCGTATTTTTTTGTTTTTTGTTGAATGAAAAAATCGAAATTTACACTTTATCCAAACAAACTGTGTTTATGGCGTTAATTTGGTGGTAGAAAACTCTCCCACTTAGCATTTATCGGTTTCAGTGACATCACAGATCCTCAAATATTTTGAAACTTGAAAATTCAGATCACACTTTGTCTATCCAAAATCCTTTTTATTTTGACACCATAGATCTAATTATGAAGAGTTGCAGACTTCAAGGGATGTTCATACATATGACCACGTAGATAACAGTAAGTGTCGGATAATGTATTAATTTATGAAATATGACAAACTCACCAATAAATGATTTAAAATGAAATCTAATTTAATTTGAATTAAGTCAAGACATGGATTTAATCATTGTCAAATTCATTGCAATGTACGGTTCAATTTAAGAGTAAACAATTTGATGTAAAAAAGAGAAAATCTCTATCTATCTATCTATTGAGAGAGAGAGAGAGAGAGAGAGAGAGAGAGAGAGAGAGAGAGTACAATAGAACCTCAAGAATTCGGATCACATTTCACCCTCCGGACGGATTTCCTAGAAACAAAATTTCTAATTGTATTGGTAATTTTCATAGGCAGCTTACACTAATTCAGACGCTGCATTTACATGTATGTTGTTGTTGTATTTTGGTTTAACGTCCGAGTCAAAAATATTACACTAATACGGAGACGCCACAGTGTGCCGGCGACAAATTTTGCCTATACTCGGCACGAGGCGGTAGAGCAAGGGGGATTTTTTAACCTGCCAACACCTACTGTGACAAGGGACCTACTGTCCCACCCGAAAGACAGGGACGACCAACCGCAGCGCGGGGCTGCGTGGATTTGAACCCCGGACCCTTCGATTCGAAATCGAACACGCTAACCACTCGGCCCCACTTCATTTATGTATGTATGTATGTATGTATTTATGTTTACCTATAAATCTGTCTTTCAGGGACTCAATACTTGAATCTCGAGGCCTGCTAAACAGAAATGTGACTGTCTTGACTACAAAATACAAAATACTCCAAGTGCAAAGCCTGTAGAAATGATGAAATCTCAGTAGTTTTTCATATCACGAAAACGATAGGCTGCCGGTAAATTGTACTTGGTGGAACACATAATGAACAGTTATATATATCTCAATTTTATCTACCAGATTTTTATGTCATTTTGTATATCCTGAATGAATTTTTTTACTCCACCTTTTTCATATGCAACAAACAACATATGCTAAGGTGAATACGTTTGGAATATGAACAGTTTGTACATCTTTTGAATGTCCCATTATTGCAATGGAATTTCAATTGATAGAAGCGAGGAGATCCTGTCTGATATTGTTTCTGTGCTTTGTGATAAATGTTTTCTCTGTGA
Organism: Pinna nobilis; assembly: GCA_016161895.1. NCBI lineage: Eukaryota > Metazoa > Mollusca > Bivalvia > Pterioida > Pinnidae > Pinna > Pinna nobilis. Next base: position 10,961 of record JACSZP010002888.1, on the reverse strand, counting down.
ACAATAAAAGCTGTATATTGTTGGTGCTGTTGCGTTGTTGTTTAACGTCCCACTCAAGAATATTTCACTCATATGGAGACGTCACCGTGTGCCGGTGAAGGGCGACAAATTTTGTCTGTGCTCGGCACTTATGGTCGTAGAGCAGGTAGGGTTCTTTAACGTGCCAACACCTACTGTGACACGGGGCCTCGGTTTTTACTGTCTCATCCGAAAGACAAGGACGGCCAACCGTGGAATCGAACCCCGGACCCCTCGGCTCGAAGTCGAACAAGCTAACCACTCGGCTACGGAGGCCCCAAAAGCTGAATATTAGATAAGAGATAAGTATGATAAGAAATATAACTTCTTTATATTTGTCTATGTAACTTGCTTCAAATAAAAGATACAAGTGCACATAGGAATAAAAACTGTATATTTGAATGTATTTTGTGAAATTAACAGCCAAACTGTATGAAAAGATTTATACAAGTACAAAACGGTGCGGGTAATTCGTACAATATCTCACTTAGTACTAATACACAATTTGTGTCATCTTGTTGGTGTTACTCGAGCAATAGTGCATGTCACATTCGCTAGCTTTTTGGAAAAAAAATACTCGTCACAGAGCGTAGGCTGACATGTATTTGTACCTTGTTTTTCCCCATATCTGATCAGGTGATATGTAGTTGGTTGCTTCAAGATTAACCAGAAGCGGAGATTAAAGCCTTTTCTGTCTAAAATTCATTCATAAACAAGAAAGGGACCAACAGCTGGCCTAGACGATTTCACTTAGATTAAATACTTTAAAGACTGGGTAATAGAGAAAAAAATTAGATTCGGCCAAACCTATAATATGAAAACAAACTGGGTGTAAAATTGAGCAATTTTTCTGAATTTGTTAACACATCTTTAGAATTAAACCTTTCTTGAAAAAATAAGATTATGTTTGCGATTATTTGTGGTGATAACTCGAAACTTATAGTACCCTATGTGTGCCTGTTATAACAATAGCGGATGATAACCTTTCGGGCAGGCCTTCAGACTGTTACCGATCCTGACGTTATAAGGAGATATGAGAAAAGACGATGGGGAGGTTAGACCGAATGGCTTGATTTATTGGGAAGTAAACTGTACTAAGTTCGCCACTTGAATGAATTTTATCTTCTCAACTACAGATATTTTCTTTTGCAATAGGCATATTGATGCGCATATACGTCACCAGTTTCCCAAACGTCTGCTCGTCTGACGTTTAGTCAGATAGTTATGCAATTTTAATGGTAAGCAAACCGTCTACATGAAAATCAAATAAACGAATGAAAATTATTTTTACTCGATTCATATTATTTTAACTTTACGGAAAGCTTTTGTGACCTTTGGAATATCTATTTCTTTGATCAACGTCAAATTGATGGTATGATTGAATTATTTGAAGAAAAGTTTGACACCAATCGGGCATAAACATGTTAAACGCTACCAGAAATTAACACGTTAACTTCTGTTTTGATTCAATATTGACGGATTTTGGTCCAGGTTATGATACTATATTCCTTAAGAATAGCATATCGACACTGTAACCGCGTTTTTACTTTTACTCGCTTTGAAAACTTAATATTTAGTGATCAGTATTTTACTATTGTTAAAACTAGTCAATCCGGATGGCACGATTTGTCAATCGTGCGACTGGTAGTAATTTTGTCTAGATACGACCGGTCGCGAGAAGTTGCTGCGATCTCAATTTGCAATCACCAGCTGCGATCTCTTTACGACCAGTTGTAAGTCATGTCAAAAGAATCGGGAGGTAATATACCAACATGATGAACATCGGACAAACACGGACCGCTGACAACCCAGAGGTGGGATCAGGTGCCATGAAGGAATAAGCTTCCCCAGCTAACTGGTCAAAACCTACTACAAGTTTACAGTCTATTTAAGTTGTTTTTATCACTCGAGATTACAAGGAAATAATTTTGGTAATCTAAATATAACTGTCTATTATAAACTTTTACAAATCATACTTCATATGCCGCGAAAATGCACCGAAATCTTCATAAATGTATATTACATGGCCAAACTCCGCTGAAGACTGTTCCTTGTTTATCATTGGGTCCCGGGTGAAAGTCTTTTTTCTGTCCTTTGGTAAAAATCGAGGTCCCCTGTCACATTATGTGTATGCGCCTTCCATCTCGTTCAATTGGCCTAAATGCCTAGGATATCTAGCATGTGAACATCTTCAACTCCCATCAGAGACATCTTCATATGAATAGAAAACTCCGGAATGAGGCGTTAAACAACTGTTCAACAATAAATAACATCATTTTGTCAACTCCGTTGAAGTCCTTTTTCTGAAAAGCATAAATAAAATTTCCGTTTGAGTAACACGCTTACAAATCTACTGATATTGATCGTATGTGCGTGTCTAATTGATAAAATCTAAACGTAGAACAAGGAAGTTATATCATATTCGGTTATGTTAAACATGGACGTAAAAAAGACCGGGTTATTACTTTTGATATTGTGCTTTACTACTCTGCTTATAACAGGTAAGTGATTGCTCGGGGCATATTATTAGATATTCCGCGTTGAAAATATTGTTAGACAGTTTAGTGCTAGTATATTTGATTATTTTGGGAATTTAACTCAATCATCACAATTATTAGTATTAGACACTGTGTGGGTTAACGTTATTAGATATGTACAGAGTGATCCATTACTACAGGAGCCGTCTCATATCTTGTCATTTAAATATAAACTGCGTCTCCCCTTTGTGAATGATATATTAGGCTTGAACTGGAATATAGATATATTCAAGAGTTATCAGGTGTCCAGATATGCCTTTTTTAGAAACAGGTGAATAAGAAAACAAATCACGAAACTGTTTTTTTTTCTCTTTGAATAATATGGCTTCACTTTGACCAATCGAATTCTGCAATTCACCTGTATTCCTTCTTTTAAAGTGTGTGTGTGTGTGTGTGTGTGTGTGTATCTTAAATAGTTATCAATTCAGATATTGCAACAGAAAAGCATGTATTAAGCGGAAACCCTAACTCTTGAACTCTGTCGTGTTTTGACGTGAAAATAATTTTCCCCAGTCAAGGCAGTCGTTGGATTCAGTCAGTTTGAATTACATGGCCGTACAGTCGATTCACTGATTTTCTTATTATTAATCACGTTTTTTTAAACCGCGTATTCCAATTACTGTGCTAGATTCGACTGAATTATCAGTTTGCTTATGAAAAATGGAATGCAAAAATACTATATCGGTACTATTATAAGGAATGTTTGTCGCGATATTGAATAATACAAAAAATGCTGGTAAATTATCTTTGGCTAGTAGGATGAAATGCCTCATTCAAAATGCAAATTCCCGAATGAGGTGATTGACATTTGATGACAGCTAACAAGTATAGCCGGTTTATATATATATTTATATGTTTAAATCATTAGTTACTGGGACTCCCGTGACCAATTGATTTCAGAATGCACTTCAAACCAATAAATCCCTCCCTGGGTTTGATTTTAGATGGAACGGGAAAATATATGAGAACTTTTGCTTCTTTATTGCAATTTGCCGATGGTCTCATCTCGGATGCATTTGCAAATCGACTGGTTGCCACCATATGACTAAAGTATTGTGAGGGTAGCCTAAGGTAAAAGTTACGTTACAAACATAACCAACAATGCGCGATGTATAGTTCTAGTAATCAAACGGAAAATAATGTCATTTGATATCCATAAATATTGAAGTTATTGTATATAATGTTCAGTTGAAAACGTAAACTTCATAATACAAAAAGCTTAAAGGAACCTGTACGCTAAACAGCCGCTTTATACTAGACACTATACATTGTTCGATGTTCAACTGTTAAATGCTTCATGAAACTAAAAAATTATCATAAAAGGAAACAAATATCACCATTAAGTCACTACACATAAGTAGCGATATATTGTTTATAGAAATTATCGCACTTCACTAATTGATCGATCTATCATCAGGTCATTCCGACCATTCGATAAAACACAATTTTACTTAAAGGTCGTATAAACTTTCAACACAAAAAAATCTCAGATTATTATTTTTGATACAATTTCTTTTACTTATATGATATTTGCTCATATTAAAATGTGATTATACTTTTATTTGAATATTATTTCTAAAATCTGTATTTTATTTCTCCTAACATGATATTCTCCCAAATCTCATAACAATAGCTAAATCTATCTTTTGTCCAAAATTAGCTAAAGTTTATAAGTTTGGTAAATAATGACACCTTCACCTGCCATGAATAATCCAGGTCCATTTAGAAAACAAACAACTTTTACGTACGGAAAAAGCAAAACAATGTAGAAATTCTTTTTAGACATTAGCCGTTCAATTAGCGTCCGGTCTTCGGATTATCTTACCCACGCTATACCTATCTTTTTGTAAGAGGCCCGCAACGGGGAAATTGTTATAGCCCCCCTCAAAACCCTACTTAAGGTGCTTGAGAAAATTAAGTTAAAATATCTTGATACCCTTAGTGATCCCTACCTTGACCAAGCGGAGGTTGGACTCGAGTACCCAGCGCGTCACTTTATGCTGGAACTGCGAGAAATAAAGATCGAACCTTACTTTGTTCTTCTTCATATTTTTACAGGTAGGTCAAGTATTTTTGCATTTTCTTAAAGGTCATTTTACTAGTTTATCATTTCAATTTTAGTATTGTGTACTCTGTTATTTGTATTGTATGAATGTAAATGCACATGTCAAACTTACAGTGTTTTATTAATGATATTATTCATGTACATAACTTTATTTCATTTTATTCTACTAATTGTTTGTTCATGAGTAGTTGTCGCCTGGTATGAGTTTTTGTTGTTTTAAAATATAAATGCTGTTTTAATTCTGATTTTGCACATTATTTCCATATTTAAGATTCTAGTTTAGGTTTTATCACTTAGCGTCTTATGAGCGACTCTTTATTGCTTATTATTTACATTGTGCTGCCCAATCTGATATGCGCGCTTTAATCTGAAATAACGCACTACTTAACTAATGTTTTGCATTCAATCTATAAACATGAAATATAATTTAAAATGTGATGAATTAATGTTAGGGCTGTTTGGAATTTCTAACGTCAGTAATTTAGGTTCTCTGTTAATCCTCTTTCCGGAAATTCTTATGTCACGTGATCGATTCTAAATTTACTTGTTGTTTACACTTCCGCCCAAGATGAAATTTGTGCGCTGACTTGAATGATAAAGAATTTACATGTTATAAATTAATCTATTCCCTGTCATATCATGAATCTTGGTGTAAGTATTTAAACCATTAATGCATAACGTTTGATATTTCTTATTCTGAGTTTATTAGGATAATTTCATATGTTTGCTGTTATATGTTGTTGCATGTTGTTAGGTACGCGTGTACTAGTTTGTTTTGATTCTGTATTATTAGACTATAGGCTAGAGGCAGCCCCTGCATTAATCACGATCTATTGTTTAAATAGTTGTATGTGTCCACAATCAATTACCATTATCTGAAATTAACTCTATTCAATAAAATCAAATCTTTACTAAATTGACAGTATAAGTTTATATACAAAAACAATCGCTGCCTGCTTCTTCATAACTATGTGTACCTCTCAACGCCAAGTGAACTCTCCTTTGTAGTTAATCCCCCCTTTTTATTTGTTTATTATTTTGTATTATGTTTCATTATTGGTCATATGGTATTATATGTGCATTTATGTCATAGGTTTTTATAATGTGGTCAGTAGGTTAATTTTAACTACTAGTTGCACTGTTTGTTTGCATGTGCAACGACTCATTATTGATATCTATTTTATATGTCATATTTTATCATGTCACTTTATGCTGGAACTGCGAGAATTAAAGATCGAAACGTACTTTACTCTTCTTCATATTTTTACAGTTTTACACAGTTATCACCCCTTGGTCAACACGCAACCTGATCACATGCTGGTTGCACAATAACCACGCTCGATCTTCACGTACGACCCTAATCGCAAAGAAAGCTCGGTGATAGATCTTTCAGACTTGATATCAGCGTTCGAGTAATAAATTAACTTCAAATAATTCAAGTTCAACATTTTGTGTTGAGAATGCACATGGGAAACTATATAGAATTTGAGTGATATGATAACTGTCTAAAATTATATATTTGTAGCACAGGTTACATTTAACCCTGACCCCATGGAAGATGTACAACTACAGGTCACCCCAATTATTCCACCTGTTAATGTAACCACTGTCCTGTGCTATTCATCTTCACCTTTATTCAAAGTACAATATGTGGTATGTATGCAGTTTTCTTTTCTCTCTTTGCATTGTATTAAAGGAATGAAAAATATCTCATTTGCACTTAACATGATATTGGCGATAACGAGATTATGTTTATAAGTTATTACACACACTTTAACAGAACCATCGAAGAATCTTGAAAAATTTTCAAAGTTGGCACGTTTTACTGTTATTTATTGCTTTTTTCTATTTTGACGAAGGGTAATAGAAAACAAATGAGTGTACTCTACTTTTGGTCAATAAACTGTTAATTGGTTTGGTATATGATTATATACTGGCATGAAACATTGTCTTTTTGGTCTGGTTGACAGTTGCTTTATACCTTGTCATTGATTCGTGATTTTATAAAGGGTGGTTCGCTTAAAGGTGCGCGTGAGGGCTGATACAGCCTTCGCGAAGCTATCTGTACCGTATAGTCAAAAATGCCTGTAAATGTGGCCAAGTTTATGATAAATTTATATATCATACAACATTCTTATGACACAAATAATAGAAATTATTTAGAGTGAAGGTTGTGCAGAACCTTCATTATGTTTTGTTTTTTTTTTTTTTTGTTTTTTTTTTTTTTGCTCCCTTATTTCTTTTTATTTAATTCGTGAGCGCCATAATTAATAATGATATACGATATCTAATCAGAAAGACCTAGAGCTATGACATAATGACAAGACGTTTTAGCCCTGTTCGTTTCTAATTCATGTCGTACCTTACGTATAACTGTTCAACGGGTTAATCTTCTTATTTCAACGTCCCCATGCCATGATAGGTTTCTGCTTCTGTATTATATAAATTGTGTTTCGTTTAAAGGCACACACAATATTTTTACTACAACTTTTTGCCAAGAAAAGAACAACGGAAATTATTTTGATTTTACATAATTATTTCAGGCAGTGAATGACCATGCAGTGCAATACAATCTCGACATCGCTGGCAGGAATGCTGTTACGGGCTATGCTGTTGATGGAAGCGCCTGTGGTCAAAATCAATATAAATACAGAATCACATTAACCGATTTACAGTTTATCGGTGATCCTGTACTTGTTGGAAGGACATTTAAATTGAAAGTTACACTGGATGATAGTGAAGAAAACAGTTCCTTTTCCAGTAGAACATACACTTTTCCAGGTAGATATGCGGTTATAACTTTGTAAAGAGTAGAGTTTACACACTTAACAGTAGGTGTATGCGTACTTAATTATAGTTCTGATAATGCATACGATTGTCGCATTAAATTGATAAGTACTGGAATTAAACAACAATCAAACAATCAAAAACGTTAACAGTGACTCAGCCAGCCAGTGTAGGCTCCATCATTTTGTTCCGATTGTGTTCTTCTGCTAGCTACGTCACAGTATGACTTTCTCATTATGTCGAGTTATGCGTAAACATTTAAGATTCCCATAGCCAAGGAGCTTTTTTCAATGATGACATCTGTGAAGCAGATAATACTGCAGCCTATGTTTAGTGAGGAGCTCGGGTTTGTTGACATAGAAACTAGCCTACAGTACCGGCATTGTACGAATCTCAAGTCAACAAGTCAGCTGATCGAATCAAACATTACAAAATCGACTTGCAGTAGTTATTTTCAATTATCAAAAACAAGAAATACATGTACTTGCCTTCTTTATGTTAAGTTATTTTCATACTATCTTGGGTATATTCCTTGACAAAGTATCGAAATTCACAAGTAAATATTAAAATCGGTTGACCTGTTCTTCCCGACGTTGTCGCCACAATTGGCAGTTTACATCTGACCAAGTAAACTCTCCGCCATTGATTGGTGGAACAAACGGGGTATATTAGAAATGACAAACAGACTGGATTTAATTAAGATTTTTTAAATCAATAGTTTCTATCAAAATGGTGTAGAGAAAAGAAAGTAAATCTCAATCTTATTTCATTATATAAGGAGATAAAAAATGAACTACTTCTCTCACCCGAAAGCTACTGAGCGGTTACATAATACAAACCTCTCCCCCGCTAAGAGAAATAATTTGATGAATTGGTCATAGCGTACAGAAAATGAGACTGCTTCACAGATTTTTTTTTCTACGCTCCGTTGCGTTCATGCCCTAACAAAACAAGAGGAATGCAAAACAATTCTTCAAGTTTGTTATTTATTATTTTCATTATTATTATTATTATTATTATTATTTTCATTATCATTATTATTTTCATTATTTTTATTATTTTCATTATTTTATTATTTTCATTATTACAATTATCAATGATCTTAGTATTCTTTCCTTTTTTTATTTAAGACTATTGGAGCAGTTAATATAAATATTTATTTCTTTGTTTCAGCTCCTTTCAATCTTACTGGATCATATGTTAGCGCAGTACTTAACTCTGAGTTTACATGGACATGCCGCGTGCCATCGGACTATCCAATAATAGAATGGTATCGAGGTTATAGAACTCTAGTTCAGGTTGGTATTGTATATGGCAATTGTGCAACTTATGGCCAAAACGATTCGTATATTTACAACTGTCAACAGTCAGCACTGACGTACACCCTTACGATACCTGGATCAAGTATGACAAAAGAGTTACAGGGGTCACTGTGGAGATGTACAAATGTGTACAGTTATGTGAACGGAAGTAAATTCATGAAGCTGAACGTCATTGGTTAGTATCTTCTATATCTATTCTGGCCTTCAATTTATTTTGAACTCTTATGGATTTTATTTTGGCTAAGTTTTTACATTTCTTCACTTTGTTTGAGTTTTCACTTTTGTAATTGTACAGATTGGTTCACTTTTGAAATACCGTTCATTTACGTTTGCATTCAGAAAGAGTAACATATTTTTCTAGTTTAATGAATTATATGTATTGTATTGGTTTAACTTTGAGCAAACAAATCGCACATAACCACAAAGATCAGGATGACTGAAGGAAAAATTGTAATAAAATCGCAATATTTTTTATTCTGTCATTGAATTTTGTTTAATGATTGACTTATTAAAAAAACAGGGATTGTCCTTTTTATAGTACAACCTGGATAGACATGAGGGCAATTTCATGCCAGAGAGGAAAATATTAATGAAATGTCGCATTTGTGACGATTCGGTGCTTAGACACAACACATTTTGAACTTATAAACATAATGAATGAAATACCTGTTGTTTTAAGGTTAAATGGATTTAAAGGAGCTAAAAGTGTTAATACATGTATTTATACAACACAAACACCCACAAATCAAGGATTCCTACAGATTAATAGATAGACAGACAGACAGAGAGACAGACAGATAGATAGATAGATAGATAGATAGATAGATGGATGGACGGATGGACGGATGGACGGACGGATGGATGGGCAGACGGACGGACGGACTGACGGACGTGCTGGTTGATTGATGTGTGTTTAAATGTGATGGTGTTGGTAGGTGTGATCTATGTTTATTCTTTTTATGACAATCATCTTTATTATTCTTCAAGTGCCTGTTACTACTGTCACTATATCTCCGGGTAGCAGATCAACTCTCGATGTGTACGAAGAGCAGAATGTAACCTTCTCATGTACTACAAACGACGCGACTCCACCGCCTAAAATACTCTGGTTTCTCGGTTCCTCTGACGTCACGTCACAAGCTGGATCAAACAGAACAACGCTTACTCTACATGTTGCCATACTCTACCACCAGATGTCAGTCAAGTGTGAGGCATGGAATAGTGGAAATACAGCAAATCCCAGTGACTCAACTACACTTAATGTCAAATGTATGTATCCTGTCTGATCTAGCTTTAAAATACACTGTAAAGTATTGAGGCCAGAGTTTTGTTTCTTAACATAACATAAAAGAATTTGTTATCTTAAGTTTAAACTTTATTTATTTTACAACAATTTACAAACAAGTTCAAATAACTTATATTAATGTCTCTCGTTGGCTCTGATGTTATCGTAAGTTCCATTAATATGTCATTGTCTGCCGTTTTATCAGAAAAATTGCGTATCCCGGGTAAGTATACATACATCTTTATTCATGGTGATAATAAATTGATAGATAAAAGTTGAATTTCTATTTTCTATGTTTTCTTTTATGATATCGAAATGTACATGTCATCATGCATCTTTCCCATTTCCAGCATCAGCTAAATTCGTCACAGATCAACGTTATCAGGTTATTCATCTAAACAGAACAGCTTCCGTGGCAATTGCATTCTATTGTAACCCTCCCGCCACAATGTCCGGAGCTGAATGGATCAACAAAACGGACTTGAACGATCAGGCAGTTGGATCGTCTGAGTTCGTTTCCTTATCAATAGTTGAGGATAATGTTAAGTTGGTTATAGGAAACAACAGCCTTACCCTGAGAGGTCAGAGAGCTTTCTTGAATATTACCTCTGTTAAAAATTATCACAGTGGATACTATGTGCTGAAAATCGAAAATGGTGCTTCACTTATCTCTGGTCGGGGAATTACGCTGGATGTATCAAGTAAGGAGTTGTTTTGCAAATTATATTTTTTTGTTTATCACGTAGCGATGATTCGAGTGTATGTACATGTTTAACAGACGGTCCTTTAGTTCTGAGACCTTGATATTGAATCAATTAAGATATTTACTCAGAATATTGTAATAGGGATTCCCTTTTCACAGACCTCTACTTTTTCTCTTCTTATTTTTTTTATTTATTTTTTTTTTAATTTTTGCTTTCGATAGTTCTGTAACACTTCATTCCCCA
>JACSZP010002885.1:6714-19458 GCA_016161895.1 Pinna nobilis | reverse complement strand
ATAAAACGGTTGTATAATCGAGGCTGCAGTTGATTAAATATATCGATAAACCACACGTATTTAACGTCTTCCGAGCGTTTTGATTGGCTGATACGTCAGGGAATTCAATTATGACGCCATCATTTGACGTCATTATATTTGACGTCACAATACATTGAGTGGGCTCATATTATGGCTAGAATTGAAGAAAAATTCTTTTTCATCTCTCGTTAGTTAATTTTCAAAGTATCAAAACGCTCGCTAAAGCTCGCGCTTTGAAACTTTGGAAATTAACTAACTTGAGATGGATAAACATGATTACCAATCCCAACTTGTTGTGTAATCTCTAAATATCCTGTGGCGGGATAAGATGACATTGGGGCACAAACATCCCCATTGATCGGTCAAGTTGAAAATAAATCCAGAATCGCGAATAGTTCAATCTATTTGCTATTGTAATTGTTTTGGTTAAGATTGCTGGGATGCTTGTGTGCAGGTATTCATCAGTGCTAATCATATTTCATTTTATTTTCAACAGCTGGAGGGATGATGTATATCTGTGAACCAGTTTCTAGTTACCGGATAAGATCCGGTTGTATGTGCACTGTCTACCATTTGAAGTGGCTTCCTAGAAACACGTCCCTGTGTTATAAGGAGGACAATGGCGGCGACAACATCTACCAAATGAATTGTAAGTTCCAACAGTCACAGTGAATTTGTATAATACAATGAATTTATATAATACTCCTGCATGTATGTGAATTGTGTTGCAGCAGATTTGGCTTATATGATTCAGACAAAAAGTAAGCACTTCTACAGAGAAGTATCTGCTTCCAACATTATAGCCGGAGTTATCCAGCGTGAGACTTCAGTGTGGAATACTTGTGTCTCACGTTATTTACGCCGCCAAAAGTAAATAAATATCACCTTGGATGAGTAAACAGATAAATCACAGAAGTAACAAATGCTGATATTTGATTTATGGAAACGTCAACTTCAGGATGAAGCATTAGTCTAATCATAAATCGAAAACGCTGTTATTATTTAATTCTTCGATAGCGGGGCTACCGTGGTTGCGATTGCGAGTTCCGGGGTTCAAATCCGAGCCATGCTGCGGTTGGCTGTCCCGGTCGTCCGGATGAGACAGTAAAAGCCGATGTCCCGTGTCACAAAGGGTGTTGGCAGTTTAAATAACCCTCCCTGATCTAGGGCTATACGTGACGAGTATAGGTAAAATTGGTCGCCCTTAAACGGCACACGGTTACGTCTCCATATAGGTGAACTATTCTTGAGTGGGACGTTAGACGACAATAATTCAACAACAACTTCTTAGTGAGTACCAAATAATGGTAGTGAAAACCAAGAAATGAATTTGAATCTGTCAATAGATATGATTTTCATCATTAACATAATAAAATTATCCTCATGATTTAACTTAACAGAAAAGGGGATATTTGAAGTAACCATATGGGAGCATTCAAAATTCAGAGATCGAAAAGAAGATAATACAATGGCCAAAAAACAAAACACCATCCCAAACAGCAATCTACACAACAAGACGCACAAATACAGAAATAGAGTAATAAGAAACCCACTAAAAACCGGATGTGAGTTCAGGTATTAGGAGGGGTAAACAATTCCCCTCCGATCGGTACCCATCGTGTCATCTGTGTTTCGATTCCGGGAATAAGTCTTAGCCGGTGATGGTCGTAAACGGGAAATGCCAGGATTAAGTGTGCTTAAAGTGGAACATCTACCCCGTTATCTGTTTTACCGGTATACCATAGCGATCAACAAGGTAATGATGCTGAACATAAAAACTTTCGAAGTGATCACTTCAATTTAACCGTGAACGTAGTTTAAATAATAGCGTAAACCATATTAAATATTTTGACGCTATTACTGTAATGATCCGACTCAAAATAAATCATTCTTCTACCATGAAAAATGACCGCTACTGAGTCACTAACTTAAGATAAAACAGTTCGATAAAAACAATGATTTTAAAATAATAAAAGACTTAATCTCGAAGTCAAAATGTACAGTCTAGGCCCAGAGTCCCTAGCCTCGATCTAGTAAGTGACGTCAAAATGTACAGTCTAGGCAAGGAGTTCCTAGCCTCGATCTAGTCAGTGATGTCAAAATGTACAGTCTAGGTCAGGTTCCCTAAACTCGATCGAGTCAGTGACATCAACATGTACAGTCTAGGTCAGGAGTCCGTAGCCACGATCTAGTCAGTGACGTCATCATGTACAGTCTAGGCCAGGAGTTCCTAGCCTCGATCTAGTCAGTGACGTCAAGATATACAGTCAAGGCCAGGTTTCCTAGCCTCGATCTAGTCAGCGACTTCAAAATGTACAGTCTAAGACAGTACTTCCTAGTCTTGGTCTAGTCAGTGACTCTTGCCATCTCGGTTGAATTCGTCAATATACATCGTTATTATGCATACTTCTATCTATTCTAGGCCCATACCCTATCTACCTGCAAAATTGGACTATCGGTATAAATAAGAGTTCATTACATTAAATGCAGAGGCAGCCTGTAATCAAGGTTCCACTGTACCTGCAGGGGAGTAATGTATACAAATATATCATCGACCCTCACTTTTTATAATGGGCTTAAAAAGACAAAGTGGTGTAGATACGATTTGAATTTATTCCCCGAAGCAATCTTTCTCAATTTCTGTATTTCACATGTTCCAAGAAATCCTCAGATCATCCTTTTTATTGGTTTAAAATGCTTCTATTTACGTATTTTGCGTGTAATTGATAAAAACATGAAACATGGACGCTACTAAATTTCTGAAAAAATGTTGAGCGTGAATTTGGAAACATAAAAAAACCGTGAATAAATTTATACATGTACTTTAATCTAAGCATGGCCTTCCGATAAATTACTTTTTTTTAACCGAGGAGTTTGGAATTCGAGTTTAACTGAATTTTTTCCACTGCCCTGTTCCATGTCACAGTGCATTTCGACACGGTAAAGGTTGCTCACTTCTTAATGACTCTAAGTTACAAAAATAATGAGCCAAAATCAGAAGCCCTCATGTTTCTTTCGCTGACATCTTAGCATGGGTAAAATATTCTCGTAAATTAATACCATAAAACAGCAGCAATGAAACCAACAAGATAAAAAAAAATTGATAAACGTACTTCGTTTTGATCAGCTGTTACTAAATACAGGTACAATGTATCTATGAAGTAAAAATACCACACAAGAGATATGTAGATATTGATTGTATGAAATAATATATATAATTCTTTTTTAGGTTCTGACTGTATTAGATTCAGCGAAAACAAAAAGGGACCTTGTATGCATGGGAAGCCCATGTGTGAGGGCGAAGCACAATTGGCGAAAGACATCAAGTGCATGTGTGACGTAGGTTACACAGGGGACTATTGTGAAATGGAAGAAGTACAGGTAAAACAAGCATATAGCTTTCCTAAGTAATTACAATTGTATCTATTAATATCCTCATTTAATTTGATATGTCATATGAAGATCAACTGAAACCGATTAAGAGGTCAGGTCCTATAACCTCTGATCGTAGCAAATCAAAATTCGCCATACAGAAAAGGAGGGTACAGGTTGTCATTGGGAACAGTTAGAAAGTATAGCCTAATGAGTAAAAGTAAAAGTTGTTGACTTTAAGGTAATAACATTTACGTTAATAATGTCTCAACAGACATTCATGTGACACGTTAGAGAAGAAAAATAGGTTGGTAGGTGTAAGTCCTTGGTAGTATAAACTTATATTCCATATACCTGTGTTAGTTAAATACCAGCGACACATTTGTCGACAACTAGGTATGTCAAAATGACCAATGAGCATTTTTTACCTTTGAGATAGTAATCAATTTGAGAAAGAGATTATATTAACTTAACTCCAACACCTGACATCAATTTATCAATCTCTTGATTCGGATTTATCTAACTTGTTATAACCTAGATACAGAGAGTGCTCACTTGTTATCGTAATTCCATACTTCGGGTGTCTTCAGTGTATCTTCGTTACCAAGTGTATAGTATATGATAATGTCTAATATTAATCTTTATTTGAATTATTCGCTTAAACTATTTCTTAGAAATTTATATTTTTGTAGATCTTTTTGTAAAAAGCACTGTTTAATTGACACTTTTTTATTTAAGACTTCGATATGAAAAAATTTATTAAATGAATAAAAACTTCTGACATTACCTTAACGTCACTTATTTATCATTGCTGATAATCAGTACTAAACTAATACAAACATATTAAGTTATTTTTGGATATATCCCTCTCATGTATTACCAAATTTTCTTATCATTCTTAATCGAAAGGTATATAAATGCATCTTATTTTTCTATTTTTCTAAATCGCAAAAACACATATACTAAAAAAGAAAATGAAATTTAGCTCCCCCCCCCAAAAAAAAACTAATAAAAAAAACCACAACTCAAAAGAATTAGTTTAGGAACCTTTTAACAAATTGTAGACAATAAGTCTATATATTGGGTATGTAAGACTTATTTCTATCAATTAGAAACTAAAACTGCTAGAAATAAAATAAAAATCTTGTAAAATAACCAAAATAGATAAAATTTGTTGATACAAATTCAAAATAAAATTAAAATTTTATAGTCCACCTTTATTTCAGACTGCCTTCAAAACATTCGCCTGATTAAGAAAACTGGGTATTAAAACCTGTTTGTAAAGATCGTCTGTCTAATAAGGAAAGTATTTTAAACAAGTTTGAAGAGTCAACACTGATTCGTATACGGTTGCTACCCTGTACTTAGATTCGGCATTCCATATTTTTTTCAGGTTGATCTTAAATGCTCTGTAGTTAAGGACGCTTTAGATTTGGACGACTGCTCTCACCTTGTAGGACTTAAAGATTGTCGATTCCACAACACGAAAACAAACACAAGTTATCGATGCAGAAATCCTGTAATGGCTGAAGGTAGTATTATTTATCACATTGTCATATATTTGTCCCCTCTGACTTCGTCCGATCGTCCTTCTGTCTATTATACCACAGTTTCCAGATCCCTACGTTCGGGATTTTCCAGGATTTGTATCATTGGTATTAAAAACACAGAATTAATCTTTAATTTGTACTTGAGAATATGTGAATGATCTAAATTCTAGGATAAATTTCTTTCCAGTAAACGTATTTCAAGTTAATTTTATTTTGGCAGGGGACAGTTTAAGAATGATATGTCTATTCTATTGCGCAATTTAGGGGATGGTGCTAAACATATGTGCTAGATTTATATTCGTCTTCCACACATGATCAAGTTGAGATACACTGGCAAATATTTTGATTAATATATCTTAGTCTTTTTAAGAAAATACATATTTTTAAAAGTAGTTAAACTTTACATAGTCTACATTAACTTGGCATGGAGTATTAATTGACGGGTCCTTAGAGCCACTAGTAAACGTTATCAAGATACCCTTTTAGCTGAAAAGATTGCATTAATTCTTCATAGGTAATATGGACGAAACACAGAGCTGTACATACATTGGCACGAACTCGGATTCAATGACCGGTGATATAGGATCTGGGGCATCTGCAAACTTGATGGTTTCACCAAAGCACTGGTTGTTTTTAGCATGTAAGTACATTTGCGTATTGGTGTGGAGCGAGAATGATATAAACAATGGCTGAGAGGCCGTAGGACAGAGACAGAAAAGGAGGCGGCAACGAAAGCCGGACAGAGAAACAGACTGAACGATATTTACAGACAGTAATAGACAGACAGAGAGATAGATATGACAGACATACTGAGAGAGAGAGAGAGAGAGAGAGAGAGAGAGAGAGAGAGAGAAAGTACATGCATATTCATATCTTTTGGTGTCAAAACTTACATTGTTTTGCGAAAAATGCAAATGAAGAGGAAGATTACAAAAGTACCAGTCCAATTCATGATTTCAAGATCAATAGCTTTTTTAGTATATCGCAATGTGCAGTTCCCAAATGAAATTCTTTATGAATCACAGCTACTAAAATGTTACTGTATACTCAACGCTAAATGACCCGTTCTTTTATGTAAAATTGGTACAAATATTTGCTGTACTATGCACCCATGTAAGCCATTGTATTCATCATTCTAATTACATGTACAACGATTCTTACATTTCATTTTGCAGGGTTTCAGTATTTATACTGTACATTTTTGGTAAAATAGACGAAATTGATAAAGGCGAATACCCACTGGATATGCATGAGAAACCCTTTACGGGAAAAAAAGTGTGAGACCAAACGTTTTCATTAGAGCTTTGAATTAATATGTACAAGTATTAAGGAAGCAATACACTGATATCCAGCTAGCTTTTGCAGTGTGTAAGAATGGAACGTTTTTCAACGTACTGTTTGTTGATGTATACTCAATACATATTATGTGTATAGTGATATAAAAAATACATCCGTCCATTTTAAAAACTTGAAAATAATATTTGTCAATCGTAATTACAAATATCACTTTTCAGATTCCGTGCTAATGTTAAAAAATTCGCCTGTGAACCAATGTGCATTCCTGAGGACCGTTTCTCTTGAACCATTGTGTGTCATGACTCTTGCAGCAATGGCCATGGACTACAAGTAAATCTGTAAATTATAATTGTTTTGACAAATACATGAAGAAATCATTACCATTCAATGTCCAATAAAATTTTAATGAGAATTTCAAAATTATCTTAAATCATTTAATTCGCAAATAAATATTACAAGAACACACAAGTACACTGACTATGAAAACAACATTTGCGCGAGAAGCTTTGAAGGCAATTTTAAGCATTGAGCTATAATAGTGACGACTTATTTGAAGACTTTCGGAATAAGTTAAGTCATCATATCTGAATATTTAAAAAAAAGTAAGAACGCTACAATAGAATATTTATTAAATTTCTATAAAAGAGTTTTAAGACCTTCCCTAATTTAAATGTGCTGACCAGAGAACAAGTTTTAAAGGCAATATTATATTATTCAGTATGAATAAGGAAACTTGAAGCAATTGGTCATTGATTTTTGTCATTTTTTGTTAGATATTTCTTGACTAGATATGAATGTTCAATCTTAGAAATCAACTCCTATCAACCACTCCATGACACTTTAAAGTAAATCAACTTGGTGTCAAGTATCAAAATAGAATCGAAATTTTATTTCTAATTTTGATTAGGTGTAGTATATCCTTTGTACAGTCAAATCCATAAAACCTTGGCCAACATTTGAAATTGAAGCGTTATTATTACAGGTATTGAGTTTAATGAGGGGGCCTCCTTGGCCGAGTGGTTAGCGTGTTCGACTTCGAGCCGAGGGGTCCGGGGTTCGATTCCCGCAGTCGCCACTCCGCGGTTGGTCGTCCCTGTCTTTTGGATGAGTCAGTTAAAACCGAGGTCCCGTGTCACAGTAGGTCTTGGCACGTTAAAGAACCCTCCCAGCTCTACGGCCAGCAGTGCCGAGCACCAGCAAAAGTTGTCGCCCTTCACCGGCATACGGTGACGTCTCCATATGAGTGAAATATTCTTGAGTGGGACGTTAAACAACAACGCAACAACAACAATATTTAGTTTAATGAGACTCTGTGACATATCCGCAATAAAAACTGGCTATGTAATGAAAACAATGCTCTAAGAGCGCGTTACAGAGGTGTGTCATATCGTTTGTTTTAGCTTTATCTTAAATGTTTTTTTGTAAAAAGAGAAATAAAAATGTTATTAGAATTAATTTGAAAGAGATTTACATCACACCCGAGAAATTGTTGTCGTTAATGTTTTTAATTTCCTATGAAATTGTCGTAAATGTGTCATTTAAATTCATATGTGTATGAAATTGTGTTGCTTATCGTTTTAAAATGCTGTTGCAATAACCATTTTATCATAACTCTCGAGTCGTGAATGCAAATTTTCATAGCATCGATATAAATTAGAAAACAAGCAGAATGGAAAATTTACCCATTTTTGGGATTTGTAAAATTGGTAATTTACAATACCCAGAACTGAATGATTGTTATACATAATACATAAAACCCGCAATGAAGATTTCTTTGTTTTTATTAGCCTTAAGGTAGGTACTAGTCCCTTAGGTAGTATGCGCTTATTTGTTGAAGGTAAATACTTAGAAAAGACTGAAATAGGACAATAATACATGTAATATAGTTTTAGGCGTTTGTAGGGCACTAATATTCGTTTTGCAATGTATGTAAATAAGAATCCAACATATTAGCAAGGGCAATAAGTTTTCTTGAGGACGGTTTTAAGGTAACCGCTCATAGGAAGACGGATTCCCCATTTCAATGTAGAAATAGAATGTTTGAGCCTTCATGATCAAAGTGAGCTCATACATAAGTGTACAGTAATGTTTGTATTTGTTATAAGGTTAAAAAGATATAGTGTGATAAGGTTATCATTGTAAATGGTTTAAGGTGTGTGTGTGTGTGTGTGTGTGTGTGTGGTTAGATGGTTGGATGGATGTTTTTACTTTCATTGTTTCATTGTAAAAAATCGCATCTTTTTGTTGAAAATAAATTTTTTAAATATTTAGTTTCTTGAGTTGTTTTCAATATAAGTTATAGGCATTGGTATTCCAGTGGCTTTTTCCAGATTTTCATTATTTGTTATTGACACAAAAGTGAATTTTTGATAATTTCACATAATATGTATTTAGATAAAAAGCTTATTGAGTGACAAAAATGTTGTCATATTGATTTCTCTAGTGGTAAACCTGTCTGTCTTACGGCACTAAGAAAACATGTTTTTGTGACTGTGATCTCGAAGCAATTTCGAATCACGACCATAATTATTATGCAAGACATGAGTCAGGTACTACAATTACTAATCAGAGACAAAGGATGTTTCGGCAGAGAAAACCAAGACTCCTTTTCGTTTACGGCTAAAGCACCGTGGTTTACCTTCATAGTGGCACATGCATGTACAGACTCAGCGTCTTATGAACATGACATATTTAAGCAACATTAAATAATTATTGTCCTGGGTGGAGGGAGATATGAAGATTTGTTTACCCAAGGCAAGTCATATTTGGAAATGGAGGGAATGTTACTTGTCGCGGGTAAACAAATCTTCAAATCTCCCTCCAATCAGGACAACAAATTGTTTATCATACCGAAATACAGAGTCAATAAAGACTATCTTCTTCAGAAACTACGAATTTGTTTTTGAACATAGGCACTGCCTATCGGAGAGCGCAACGCATATAACATTCATTGAGAGTTTCTGTCTTGGCTTATGGCGTCACAATGTAAGAAACAAGGAGCAGAACAGTTAGACGCACGAGAGGGTGACATGAACCGGTCAGGAGGGTGACATAAATGTTCAAGGGTGACATAAATAATGTTTTCGATCACATGGTGCGATTTAGACTAATCAGAAGCAGAGATATGTATTAGAGGTATAATAATAAATATTGTCTGTTACATGTGAGACCTATACTTACCGAGTTTAAACATCAACAAATTAAAGAAATAATAGCGAGAAAGAAAGATTCCGCAAAATTAAATTTCGCGAATTACAGGAGAAACTGAATTTAATAAATTGAATATTCTGTGATAATTAGAGCCCGAATCATTTGAATGGGAATATTCGATGGCTGAGCTCTTTACTTCCTGTTTTAAGCAATATCAGCTGTAGTAAATCAATAGTAAACCATTTTAAGTTAAGAAATTGTATCCGACATTGTATTCTTTTTTTGACAAAAGTATTGAAACAACGCCTTCAATGAACTTACTTCATTGAACTTACAAAAAAGTATTGACAAAGAAAAACCCGAAAACGGTCTAAACAGATACAATCGTATAGTATAAATCCTCTATTGATGAATACGGATTTTAGTGAAGTGACGTCAGTCATTGTGTTCTTGTTTAACGTCCAACTCAAGAATCTTTCGCCTATATGGAAACGTCAACTTAAAAAACTTCAGATTTCGGTCTGTGATTGACCGGCGCTTAGCTCCGTTGAGTAGTCAGCATTCTTTAGAGCTCACACCTACATTTGACGTCGGTTTTGAATATTTAATCCGGCCGACAGGAAGCCAGTGGTCTCAGTCGAGGATTGGTCCTTCAACTTTCCAGACTGAAGAGAGCTCTGTCGCAGAGGTATGACATCCCTCAGACAGACATTGGATTAAATGAGCTGGAAATAAGAAAAAATTGATGTGCAATCGATTATAAATTCTTCTTTTATCAAATAAGTGATCTTGATTTCATTTTGTGCATATTATTGGCTCAGTTAACCGCGGTATTTTGTCATGTAAATATACTGCCCGCCTCCAATAAAAGAAAGAAATAAAATACAGCCGAATTTGCAACGTCTCGTGCATTTATAAGGTCATCGCTTTGGGAAATCAATTTTAGTTATGAAACAGTTAATGGGAAATAACTCTAATGACCATAAACACTGCCATATAACTGATAAATCTGATGAATCTAGAATGATAATAGAATGATAAACACAGGAAAATCCAGATTGGAGTGGGTGTTATTGAAAATTTAGCATCCACAATTTAAGGTAACTCTTGCCATAAGTTAACAGTCAAATTCAAATTAACCCTGTTTCTATCTGCCTCGAACACGTTGCTCAGCATTACATCTAGTGAAACATTGTAGTTATAAACATAGTCATAAAAGAGATCGTAAAATTTGCGAACAAATGACAGTAAATCATTGCGTTAATAACCCTGTGTTTTCGAGGGATACTAAATACATGGTAAAAATATTAAAAGGATCACACCCACCTCTCTTGAATAAAACATATTCACAAAAAGAACATCTCAAGAGACGCGCGCTTGTATGATTTTATTACTTAAAAGCTTGTTGTCTCTTGCGTGTCCGTATGCAAATAATAAGAGTGATTGAATAAACAAATCGGACAAACATGAAAATAAATTATTTCTTAACTGAATCTTAATTCATTGATAACATGGAGTTAATTAACAAATGTGCCATGCACTAAGAACGTTAGTTCTCTTTGCTGTTACCAACATATTCCGTAGAATGTTTTTATTGATAAGAAAAGATGATAATTTCTCTATAATGCTGTGTCACTGCATTACAATCGAAATAATCACAAACACTACCGTTACAAATATATAAGAGAAATGAGAAACTCTCGATTAAACACTTGTAAGATCACGGAGTGCAATGATTCATTCAATGTTAGCATAATAGAAAAATTAAATATCACGACTTTGGGCCAGTGAAAATTCCACAAGGATACAAAAGTGGCATTTTAGGATGAGGCTTTGCCGAGTCATTGGCTGTGAGTCTTGGCGCGCGGTGGATTTTCATCACCTCACACAAATTTACAATAATTTTTTTCTCAATTTACAAAACGATATACATGTATCTTACATGTTAAGAATTGTTTAATTCCTAAGTTGATCTGATATTTAGAGGCTTTGAAACAGGGATACTACTGTGGATTACATCATAAATCTTAAGCATTGTGGCACCAACATCACCAACTGTGTAAAACAGAAAATATAAAACTGCTGTTTACACTGAATAAATTCGGTCCCAAACTGGTAACTGTGCAAGAAAATCCTTCACTTGTATAACCCATTTATGGCGGACCGTCGCATAACTGGAATTGATGTAGAAAAGTTCATTACATAGACCTTAACGGTAAAAAGACCACTCGCTTTTATGATAAACGGGATGACTTCGGTTTCACCACTGTCAACTTTCAATATTTACGTAGCAATATTTCATCCTCATCCTTATGGAGTTTATGTCTCTCAACTGAATCTATACTTAAGAGCTTATTCAAAGTATGATAAGTTTTTAAATCGAGGCAGGCTACTGACAAACAAGTTGATGTTGCACGGGTTCCAACAGTCTCGGTTGGAACCAGCTTTTTGTAAATGCTACGGTCGGTAAAATGGTATTGTTTGCCGATTCCTGTCTGACGTGTTGCGAATTCTGTCTGACGTGTTTCATACCGGTTGTTAGACCGCTCTTTACATACTGATTTTGACTACGGATTACTCCATTTCCCTGATAGGGACACGAGGCTCACGGTGGATGTGACTGGTCAACAGTGGATGCTTTCTCCTCCTAGACATCTGATCTCACTTCTGGTGTATTCAGGGGTCCTTGTATGCCCAACTTTTTATATTTGTCTTTTTTGTAGGAATTTTGAAATCGATCACTGTTCCATACCTTACCTTTCTATCGATGTATTCATCAACGTAAACCCAAAGATAAAATTAATTATCAATAAAGAATAATCGTATAATATTTGCCTTCACACAATTAGACTTCGAACATCAAAGATAAACGTTTGAACCCAAACAAGTGAATAGTCTTCTTCAATAATTTTGAGAAGGCTCGCTGTCGACCATTAGGCCTACTAATCGAGACAAGGATGAGCAATAGGACATTGTTTACCAAATGCAATATCAATTTGGCGGATATTCTAGGTACATCCGTTTTATATCAAAAACGCACTTGAGGAACTTAAAAGAGAAACTAAGAGATATTCTACGATTCTATTCAAAACCATTGCTTCCTGCAGTCATGATAAAAAGTCTGTGTGACGGTTTAATGGGGTCGATAAAAAGACAATCTTACGACAACATTTAAAAGCTTAAAAGTCTTACGTCATTGTATACATCCATTATGTTTAAGTCTTGTGCTGAGCTAAATTGATGTTGTTTGCTTTTTCTATTTAATAACTGTTTTATTTGACAAAGCAAAAAATACAGAATTGGTAAGCAAATTAAAGGAGACAAAACACTAATAAAAAAATACAACAACAGCGGC
>JACSZP010002878.1:7576-17695 GCA_016161895.1 Pinna nobilis | reverse complement strand
GGTCAGAGAAGGCGAAGGGTGTCCGACTTACGGTCAGTTTACCCTAGAGTTCAGTAGGTAATAAATCTATAATTCATTACCTGAAGTTAATTTTAACTTTGATCCCTGTATTTCTTCTGAGATGAAAATTAACAATGCCTAGGAGAAGGAACCAGAATCTTTTATACTGGGAGTACACTCAGTGACTGATGTCATATTTATCTCACATTTCATTTTCTTTATTTAGCCAGAAGAAGCAGATTATGAAGAAATTCCAATTGAACAGTATGGATTTGCTATGTTACGTGGTATGGGGTGGAAGGATGGAGAAGGGATTGGGAAAAACAAACAGTAAGTGTATTATATGTACTGGACATAGCAGAATTAGTCATTGTCTCAAATGTCTAGTTTAATGGTAATACAGTGGAAACTGCCAAAATCGGACACACACAAACTGGAATCTGTTGAAATCAGACATATCTGAGGGAACGTAATTATTCCTACTATTTTCAGTTACTTTTAACACTATTCAAACCGGACACTGTATATTCCAGACACAATTTATGACCCCAATGTAGTATTTACATAGTAAATCCAACTGTAAAAACCAGACATCCCAGTGAAATAATTTTCAAGTCTCTCATAGACTAGACCAAATATCTTTGTAATCAGGAATGTTTTTAATTTTCAATGAGATATTCAGTTGTAAGATACAAATTCTGATTGAAAAAGATCAAAGAAATCACAGACTTCACACCACAGATATTGACAGTATCTCTAAACATCAATATAATAGGAATAACACTTCCAAATTGAGAATGGCAATATTTCTGAAAACTGGACACCTGTCCAAACCGAATGAAAGTCATGTCCCTGTGACTGTCTGGTTTAGACAGTTTCCACTTTAGTAAAAAATAAAAAAAATAAAAATAAAAAAAAACCCCAAAATTCAAGATCAGTCATTTTGGACTGCATCATTAGATGGAATTTTTGAAAATTTATGTCAAAAAAATTATGTCTGAAATGTGCTTGATGAGCGTTTGAAAGAAAGACTGAAATCAAATAATCTGGTTTATAAGAAGCAGATACAAAATAGAGCAATCATTTCATAATAGGAACAGATTAATATCAAATATGGCTTTTCCAATAAAATGCCAAATAAGGGATATAACTCTCTTATTCAGAGGATCTTGTAGACCTATGATTCCTGTAATGCTACACATGGGAGATATTGGTATAATCTGAAAGCATTGCTAGTGTCCTTACTAAGATTCAAAATAAATGAAATATAATGGAAGTTTTATTTCCCCATTCATCAGTGTTTCCTTATATTGTTGTATTTCTTTTGTTTTTTTCAAAGACACATAGCACCAATGCAACCAAATCTGAGGCCCAAAGGAATGGGACTAGGTGCAGATAGGTCACAATTAACTCAAAGTAATTATACAAACAAGGAGAAATCAGGGGACAATGAGGAGGCTGACTTGGAGATAAAGAAGGGAGCTTACTGTGTAATGATTAAGGGGCCTAACCAGGATTTGTACGGGCAGGTATGTTGTGCTTCTTAAAACAGATAGACTTGTGTCAATTTATATAAGGAAAAAATAAGTATCATATACAGTAAATTCCCAAATAAAAGGGAGGAATTAATATCCGCTTAATTCCGTGACTCGATGCCTTCACAAATTTAGAATTCTCACGTTTAATTGATCTGACAGTTCTGTTCTCGTTGGAATAATAATACGGGAATCATGATTTATGAAACTGGCCTAAAATAATCTGAATAACAGATAATATAACATAATCCGACCAGTTTTTGTCTCAGTTTTCAGGAAACCGGATTGAAAACGCGAAATTTAATTTCTCAATTTTGGGAGCTTGCGATTTTAAATTCTACTGATTTGACATAAAAGGGCGAGATCGCAGAATTAAGTACACACAAAATATAAGGAATTTACAGTACTAGCCTGTAATTTGAAAATAAAATTTTCTTGAAATTAACATTTCNNTCTTTTTTATTTTTTCTAGATCCAGGGTTTGGATGAAGATAATGCCAGAATTATAGTGAAGTTGACCATCAGTGGAAAGCTTATTACACAGAGCCAGTACAATATGAAGCTAGTCACAGAGAAGGAATACAACAAATACTCAAAATACCTCAGTAAAGTTTATTATCATTCCTATGCATCCTGAGAAGTAATCTATGGCTTAAACAGTTAATTTTGTGTGACAATATGAATTTTGATTGGGTCGCCATGGCCTACTGGTTGGCTTGTTTGCCTTCTGATTGTGGGGTCATGGGTTTGAAGCTGTTCCATGCAGCAGTTGGCTGTCCCTGTCCTTTTGATGAGACTGCATAAACCAAGGTCTTTTGTCACAGATGGTATCGGCATGTGATAGAACCCTCCATGCTCTACAACCATAAGTGCCCAGCATAGACAGAATTTGTCACCCTCCACTGGCACACGGTGACGTCTCCATATAAGTGAAAGATTCTTGAGTGGGTTGTCAAACAACTGTAAAATCGACCAACCAACCAACAAATTTAGATTTTAAGAAAATAATTAGGCAACAGCAAATTAATTGATAACTCTTCTGATCATCCCACATGCCAAAAATATCAAAGGATTTAGAATGCATTTGACATACTTGAGGCAGGGCCCACCCTGTGGGTAGCCAATTTAGCCATTGACTAATTTTTTAGGAAATTGGCTTAAAATTATTATAATTGGCTAATTTTCTAGCTTAATCTTTTTTGTTGCTGTGTAAAAAGGGTATCTTCTGATTGGTCTCATATTTTGAAATAAGTTGGGCCTACCTGTTAAAATATAATTCAGCAATGAGTCAACAGATAAAAGGGAGATCACTCAAAATGTATATGTAATAATGCCCTAAGTGGCTAGCAGATCTCAGTCTATGTAAATTGTCAAAATTTCCACATACTCAGGTAAATGTTCATTGGCAAATAATATTATCCACTGGCTAAAAAATCTTTGTTGGCTAATATTTTGACTAACAATTTTTTGTGTCCAGGGTGAGCCTTGCTCGAGGTATCTCAGTAATCACAAATCATGGAAACTATTATATTTATATATAATTTATAGGGGCTGACTTAGCTCAGTGGTTACCCGGTAGTGTGTTTGCCCCCTGATCATGAATCACAGATTCAAATCTAAACTACACTGCAGTTGACTTTTCCAGTACAGTGAACTCTCGTTACAACAGCACTCATTTTACCGGCAAATTCAGCTACCGGCAACAATCCATATGGAACAAACATGCACAAGGCTATTTCTGCTTGATTCAATGGCATATTCGTGTTTCGGCACCGGCAGTGATTATAGGTAACAAATGTGCATTTTAACATTATGTTTTATCTGATACAACGGTAATTTACCTGAGCTAATGAGAGACCTTGGACAATTTGACCATTGTTACCTAACGGATTAATTGCTTTAACACCTTACACTCGACAAGTGTACGTAGCCGGTGTTTGCTTATTAGTAGCATGAACTGGTTTGAATAAACAGTGATGAAAGAACCCGACTTCCAGTTTGGTGGTAGGCTAATTTTTCAACAATGTAAACGTTTGGGAGAATATACTACGTTTCTAACGTTCAAATACAAATAGTTTATGCATCAGTTTGTATGACATCCCTTCAAAAGTCCACTTATGAAAGAGAAAAAAAGACAAGGTTTGTTGTTTTCAATTTTCACCGCGCCGTGTCCATATTCGGGGTCAACCCATATTTTTGACACTGTCAATTTCCCAAATCATTTTCATACACATTGTAAGTAAAATTAGGAGAAAAAAATGTCTTCGTTTATTTTATCAAATTATGAATGGCATTTCAGTTATGAACATGCAGATGATCTACCGCTATTACCATGGGCTATAGCTTACTGTCAAACGGTCTAACGGTAACAGTTCCTCACAGAAGAAGATGACATTCTGGGACATTACTTTCAGCAATACAAACAACAAAATATTACAACGACATATTCATTACAATGGCAAATTTCTGAAAAACGGATGTGGCCATTGTATCGAGAGTTAACTGTACTTTGGATGAGATACTGTTAATCCAGAAATTTTCGCGGAACTTTATTTTAGCGAATCAATAGTCATGCAATTATTCGCGATACTATATTTTCGCAATCATGCATTTAAGTTAAAAGTATGTGTTGTTTGATGCATGTTAATATCTGGTCAGTATATTTAGCGAGAAATTTATTTTGGCAAGTAAGTGCTCTCGCGTAATTACGCAAAAATAACATTCTCGCGAATAAAACTGGATTTACAGTAGTAAAAGGTCCCAACAGAAGGTCTCTGCACTTGAAAGAACTTCACTGCACATGGTCGTAAGTACCAAGCATAGGCCAATTTGTTGCACTTCATTTGCATAGGTAAAGTCTCCATATGTGGAAAGATTCTTGAGTGGGATGTTAAACAACAATACAACCAACCAACATTTGCTTGATTTATAAAAGCAAAAGTAACAGGATAGAGGACATTTTCAGCTACGGTAATATCCTGGATGTCTCTCTATGTTCAGAATACTCAGTTGAGCCATATAGGCCCATATGGGCCTTTTGTTATCTAGATTTGTCATATATTACTTTGAAAATTTCTTATCAATATTTAAATAAACAATCTAATTAAATTTTTAGATAAGGGCAAAGCAGATGACTACAAAAAGAAAGAAGAGAAGAGATCAAAACACCACAAAAGTTCTCGGCGCTCAGAGTCACCGGAACCCAAAAGCAGTTCTAAAGAAAAATCCCGCCACCACAAATTCCACCGACACAGAGAGAGTCCCGTAGATCGTTCACCTGATAGAGACAGAAGAGAAGATGAGAAGCGAGAGAGGGGTGAAAGACGGCTACACGAGTCTCATGAAGATAGGAAATCTCAAAAAGAGGAGCACAATGAGAAAAACAGCAGAAAAAGGAAATATGATGATAGGTAAATTTGCTGTTAGATTCTTCATGATTTGAGATTTGCAGTTTTATGATAAGAATAATTTTATGAAAAGCAAGTGAAATATTCTTAGTGCAATAAAAAAAAAAAATATATATAATAAAAAAACATGCGACCCAGGCTGTCATGTTCAATGTGTTGCACACGTGATTCTGTCAGTTCTTGAAGCCTTTGTGTAGAAAAACTTTTCTTTTTACTGTAAATCCAGTATTATTCACGAGAATTGTATTTTCGCATAATTACACGAGAGCACTCACTTGCGAAGATAAAGTCCTCGCTAAATATACTAACCTGATATTAACATGCATCAAACAACACAAACTACTAACTTAGATTCACACGTGGGAAAATATAATATCGCAATAATTATGTGACCATTGATTCCTTAAAATAAAGTTCCGCGAAAATTTTGGGATTAGTTTTCAGAAGCTATTAAAATTTTCACTATCCTGTAACAAATAATAATGGAAAACCCAGGCTGTCATGTAAAATGTGTTGCACACCCGATTCTGTCAGTTCTTGATGCCTTTGTATAGAAAAACTTTTCTCTTTATCCAGAAGCTATTTTGAAAAATTTCGCTATCCTATAACAAATAATATTGGAAAAACAGTAATACAGAATAACTTTCCACTTGCTATTTGCAGAGCTAATTTGTACTTGTCAGTCTTTGTGTTGATTTGACATATATTTAAGCCAAAGATGCAAGTGAGCGCTATTCATAGTACATAGAGATTTTAATGAAACTTTGTAGGGTCGAAGTAATCATGGTGCCTTGATAGTGCTGTTTTTTAGGTAGATAAGCCCAGTGGGTGCACGGCAGGGTAAAAGCGCTCCAGGGGGTACCCTCCTTTGAGAATCTTCTTCATAAGGGATGAACAGAATGAATACCTAGATATATATGAGTGATCTTAAAGGATGTACGATGAAATGCTGGTTTTGGTTTCCATTTGGAAATAAAATTTTTGACACATTTTTTTTCAATGTCTAATCACACTTTCCTGTTTTAAAGGTTTTCAGGTAATGTGACTGATTCTCCTTATCCTTATGGCTCAAGTCAGTTTCTGCTTGAACGAAGTATATTTTAAAACTGGTAGTAAATTGCATAATAGTTTTTTTTCAAATAATTTAGTATGATGAAGAAATTATGAGGACATAAATCTAATTGTATTCTTTTTTTAATTTCAAGAGAAGACAACTCCTCCAAAAGTAGTGTTAATGGTGCAGGAAATACAAAGAACTACCTCTGGGTTCGTCCACAAATTTTGGTCAGAATAATTGACAAACACTTCAAAAAAGGCAAATACTACAAAGCTAAGGTAGGAAGAATTTTGACAGGTTATTTATTTTAATTTATCAGAAATAATAGGAATGAATTAGAAAAATTTAGACATTATTGTGGTCATCTTTAAAAAGAGGTGAAACTTCTTTCAGTAAAAGCTGATTATTCAAGTCTGAACTCTATGACAGGTCAGACTGAATACAGAACAGTTTTAGGTATAGTTTTTTTTCAATAAAAAAGGTTAAATCAAAATAATGAAGACTTTTCTATTGGTACTAAAATTGTTGACCTTGTGACTTTGACCTACATATGATTAATGCTGCAGTATTCTTAATAGCTGCCATCATTTGGAATCATTTTTATACAAACAGACATTGTATTTAATATTTTAGCATTAAAACATAATTATGTGCTGTAAGGAATTTCACTATTGGTTGATGTCCTATGAATATGACTGTGTGTGCAGTTTTATGGATTGTGAATTGAATGTTGACTTACTTTTTACTTTTAAAAACATTCATTCCATGTAATGTTTTATGAGGGTAAGTGCAGTAAGGCAACACCAAGTGAATATGTAAGTACCAGTATTTAAATTATACAATAAAGATGGTAAAGATGGTTTGTATCAGTATATGAATTATCTGTTAAATTTGTTTTTTCCAGGTCATTGTTTTAGATGTAATAAGTCCAGAAAATTGTGTGTGTAAAACAGATGATGGGAAAGTTTTAGAAGGTATGTACAAATTCTTCAGTTCTGTAATATTTCTCAATGAAGAGGACATATCTGACTAACATTTTGATATTATTAAATTTGCAAATTGTAAATACACATGTACTGGAATTTATCAGTAAGCAACCAAGGGGTGCTGAATTGAAATTTATGAACATTTAGGAAAAAATTAGACCAAATAGGAGTCCTGGATAATTATGAACGGTCAATTTTCTTTTGATCATGTCCACTTTTATTATGTCAAATAGGAGCCCTGGACAATAATGAACGGTCAATTTTCTTTTGATTATGCCCACTGTTATAAGGCCAAATAGGAGCCCTGGATAATTTTGAACACTCAATTTTCTTTTTATCACATCCAGTTATTATGTTTATGGTAGGCTATATGTAGCTAGCTAATTGATGTCAGCTGCAGTCTCATTTAAATTCAAAGCATTAAATGCAATATATAAACTGCTGATAAGGTATATTTTGTTTCTTTGCTATCAGGAATACCTGTTCACGATAATTCAGTACGAGTTGCTATATCACACAATCCCAATACAAATGTATATCATTCTTCAAATTGCCACACACTGCGGTGTCTCCTTCCCACAAATGAAAAACTTTTCTCTGAGGAACATTATGAATTCAGATTCCCTTTTACACCATTCTCTCAAATATAATCTCAGTCTGTCAGTATTGTAATTTTGGAAGGAGCACTAAAATCTCCAGCAAGTTCTTTCATGGGTTTGACAACATCTAAATCTTTAATAACAGTGCAAAACTTTGCTGTCTATTTGGCATATATTCTATATCTGTGTGATCCATTGTGAATTGTTGTTTACAATACAACTTCACAACAAAAACTATATTTAATTGAAAGTCATATGGCTATTTGTGTCTATACATCTATTGAGGTTACCAGTACCTGTTTCAAGTTAAAACATTTGTTTTTCTACGTGTGTAATGACTGACATTATGTCATCTCATTCTTTAACAATCAGCATAGTAAAATAACACTAAGGAAATTTTAGTCTTCTTCTGTATAATTACCCACTTCATTCCGTATTATGGCGTCATGTTAGCTTTATGATGTTGCGTAATTAATATCGCTATACACAAATATAAACATATTATTATTAGTATTTACTCGTCATACGCATTCAGGAAAAGTGAATGTCATGACGGGTATATCCATCATAAGCAATAAAGTGGTTAACAGTACTTCAATAATTGTTGATCACAGCACAGGTATTTTTCGAAGTGTCTAAATATTTAGAATAATGTTTGCTCAAATTACATATCAATCTGATAATCATGCTTCTTCTGAAGCCAGACAGGAATTTGTTTCATTAGTAGGTAACCCACACCTATTTCCACAAAGTAATTAAAGTGAGTTTTCAGTTTGTGCAAGTTTACATATTTTTTCATCATTGTAAATATGATTTCAATTTTAATCACTTGTTATCTAGAATCTAATGCACTTCCCAGTTAATCCAAAACTAGAGATTTTTCATGCACATCTGCAATGGATCTAAAACAAGCTATTAAACAAAATAAAGTAATATTAGTACATTGAACATGAACATATGTATTTTCTTTTTACTGTAAATAACTACCCTTCGACTACCTGCTGGTAGATCCTGCTACATATACCAGTACTTTATTTTAACTTATTAAACTATGTAATTTCTCATTTTTCAGGATTAGCCCAATCCAGTCTCGAGACAGTGATACCAAAATCAGATCCTGCATTTGTACTTATTGTTCATGGAAAATACAAGGGACAGGTATTATAGCATACTTATTTTACTCACATATAGAGTGTTAGACAGTTACAGGGCTTTGTCTTGCTGTAA
Source organism: Pinna nobilis (assembly GCA_016161895.1). Lineage (NCBI taxonomy): Eukaryota > Metazoa > Mollusca > Bivalvia > Pterioida > Pinnidae > Pinna > Pinna nobilis. The sequence goes on along the minus strand of JACSZP010002878.1, from coordinate 8,884 downwards.
GCATCAAATTTTGTCAACATTTTGCTTAACAAATGAAACAGAAGTTTTTTCAGATGAAATTAAAGGTTCTTGAATTTTAACTTCTCTTGGAAAAATGTAGTTGAACTTTGTCTAACAGTTGTATAACATTTTATCGTTTTGTGTGACTTAATTTGTAAGAGTGTTAATAAAAAGGCTCTAGACTTTCAGTCTTCATGTTAATGTTTTGAATCTCAAATATCCATTGATAATGCCTGTTAAATAATTTGCTATTTACAGTAGAAACAAAGTAAACATTCTACAAACTTTCAAGTAAATCAGTCATAAGTGCTATGATAATGATAAGTGTTAATCATACAATTATATTTCAATTTCTAATTTGTCCAGGGTACATTAATGATAATACATTATGATTTATTGAGAAATGGCTTTAATATTTTGTAGCTAGCAGAAGTGATATCCAGGAACAAAAAGTCTTGCCAGGCAGACCTACAGCTACTCAGGGACAGAGATCATTTAATAACTGTGGACTATGATCATATATGTGAATATGCAGGGGATATAAACGAGGAGTTTGATTACTGAAAACATATCATTCAATCATATGTATATTTCATAAAATAGAAACCATTAAAAATATAGTATAAAACTGAACATGTTAACTTTTCCCTAAGTGTTATATGGTAGTATTGTTCCATCACATTCTGGTCATTCATTTTACCACTTTAGTGCATTTGATGGATATTTATTTTAAGTCATGACGTTGACTTTTTACGCAAATGCACACAACAGATATTTCACTCATTTAAAAGTGAATTATAACCTGAACTTAAATTGGTCATTTTCATTCAGGAAAAAACCTATCCACCCAAATGTTCAGAGTTTTAGTTGCTTATACAACAGAACATTAAACCTTTGCTATATTGTAAATAGCTACAAAACTGAGGGCCACCGTGGCCTAGTGGTTAGAGTATTCGACTTCAAATCGAGAGGTCCCAGGTTTGAGCCCCAGTCACAGTGCCATTGGTGTCCCTGTCTTTCGGATGAGACAGTATGAACCAAGGTCCAATGTCACTGTAGGTATTTGCATGTTAAAGAACACGCCCTTCTTGTACAGCCATGTGTTGAGCGTAAGCAAAATTTGTCGCCCTTCACTTGCACACAGGGATGTCTCCATATAAGTGAAATATTCTTGAGCGGGATGTTAAACAACAATACAACCAACCAACCAAGTTATACAGTCGTCACTCATTAATCCGGAGGTCAATAATCTAGATGCTTCACCTTTTGGACAAAATTTTTTGAGAATAAACTTTTCAAATTACACTG
>JACSZP010002874.1:0-10102 GCA_016161895.1 Pinna nobilis | reverse complement strand
ATATATCCTTAGTTCCTTTTCTTGCCGCTCATTTTGCTTGTTTGTTTTCATTGAAGACTTTAGGTACACCCAGTCAATAAGCACGGTCAATACCTCATGTAGTAGAGTAGAAACCTCGAGAGGGGTCTATGTGTTAAGCTTTATCTTCCCAATTTAATCATTTTACCAAATTGTAACCAGACTAGATAATCTAATTAGATTAAGCACAACTTAATTTGCTTCAGAAACTAGGATTTTCACTTAGCGTAAAAGAATCAAAAGTATTTAGCAAAGATATCCAAGAAAACAGTTGATTATTATGAGTGTTTTGCCCACCGTAGACTCCAGTGTAACAGGTGTAGAACTTTTTTAAAGTTATTTAAATAATTTTAGTATATTGCAAAGTAAAACAAATAAACAAACAAACAAAACAACTGCAGCAAGTCAGAAGGATTGCCAGGAATACAGGAATCAGAATAGAATAGGAGGAAACACGCCCACGTGAGACTACATGGGGCTGCTCCTTTTCCGTCATGATTTTTAACAAATAATGTTTTCCCTTAATTTGGAAAGTATATATGTAATGACATGTATGACTTACCAATATTGCTTGTATTATTAATTTATTAATTATATTATCGAAAAAGATATGATAATATTCAACTGTCAAAATAAATGTTTTCATGAAATAATTGATGAAGTTACTATAGATTCGCTTTCTTAAAACAGAAACAACTGATTTGAAGGAATTTTTTAGTAATAGAGATAGTGAATATAAAGATGTCAGTGAAGATGTCTCTTTTTTATACTATACCAATGAGATAACTGCGTGTCATGAATTGATGCAAATGATACTAGTATCCATGTGAACCGATCAGTATGCAGAAAGCCATATCATTCCACATTTTCTCACATTATGTACTACACAGGTCTGAGAAATAACTTACTGCGGGATCAAAGTTGATAGGTTCGAGTCTTACAATCAGCATCTGTGGTCTCTGGTCTAATAAGAGGTTGAGAACAGATAAACCTTTGCCAGAAACTACGAGGAGCTGGCAGGGTTAGCAAACATTAAAACTTGGGTTGGCTGATAGCTGATATCTAAACCACAGCCATTACAAGTGGTTTCCGTCCGGTGGTACTAATTGTTTGGGGGGGATGTTGTATTCTACCGTTAATTCTCAGTTAGAAGTGATTGCACTCCCCTGATCCCCGGATACACAAATTACCTTATCTGTATTTTGTACCGATTTCAGTAAAAGTACACGCCATTTCTCGACACAGCAAATCGATATTATTCTGTTTCATCAAGGACATGAAGCTAATAATGTCCCTTGACCTTTTGAGAAGCAGCCAGCCAAAAAGGCCATCACAAACCGACCACAGTCACCTTGATAATGAACTAAACATTACCAATTGTTAACTGTTTATTTTCTTTTTTTAATATTACCGTTATCGAAATTATTTCCTGTATAAGATGCGTGAAATTTACTGTGTATCTTTATAGTTCTTGCAAAGGTAGGATGAACAAGATTTTAACCATATAAAACCTTACAATGGAATATCTCAAGTATTCTGGGTACGTGTCACATCACAAATATATAAAACATGGCAAAACCGTAGAACCGAATATGTTCTGATAAAGTATTAGCCCACAAATATATTATACTTGTTTGGCCAAAATTTGCAAAAGAAAAAACACCTTTTTTTAAAGTGATCATATCGACGCCATGTGTATTACTCATTTCCTGATGGTAACGATACAGATAGCAATAAACGCACTTCTATCTTTTCTTTCAATGAGACCTTCAGCCTAGTGTAATTCCCAAATGTTGCAGTTTTCATACCTTTTTAAAGTAATCTAGTGACTCTTTCGATGACACGCAAGGATAAAATATCCAGTACGTTCTTAGACCTTGATTTATTTTAAATCTAGAATTTTCTGCGGAGCTTTTTTCACGAATCAACTGTTTATAATTTTTGCAAAGAACGTTTTTGCTATGTTGAATGTGTATGTAATTGTTCTGTATAACAAGTTAGATTAAGAAAGAACATTCTTTTCACGAGTAGGTGATTTCGCGGTTTCTTTCGCGAAAACAAGATTCTAGCGAAAAAACACGTATTTACGAAACATGTGATAAAGATGCTGTGTATGATTTGAAAAAAACGAGATCACTTACTGAGCCACTTTTCAAATGCATGATATATAAATAAAAATATGTTGATTATTAATAATGAGGCAATGACAGAAATTTTACTTAAGAATTCTTATCAATGGAAGCCACATGACATCACTTTAAGTGTCATCAGCGCTGATAAAATTTACTTGATTGGTTCGTTTTAAAAAATTGACATATCATAAAAAGAGACCACCGTAAAGTATGCAATGACATCATGTCTCTAAACATCATGAATTCCGACCTAGAACTGACTCATGACAGAAATGAATAAATTCAATCAGCGTTCTGCACTCTCGGAGACAGTTAAAGTTTAAGCTCTTTGAAAGTCAATGATCGGTAAAGACAAACAGCCATCTATCGATCTATCGATATTTGCTTGGATTTATACGTGTACATATATCTGTTTGTTGGTGTATTTGTGTCTTGGGATATACTTATGCTATGCTTGAATAAAGGCAACATTTTAGAAATTTAAATGAGAATAATAAAAAGGTCAAATTGTAGAAATCCATATGGATTGTGCGCTGTATTATATATGTAATTGTCAACAATTTATAATGATCAATCAGACGGCTTGCTTTGGTAAGCCTGAGAATTTATTCTACGGAAGGCATTAGTCAATCATCTTAGCACGCTCAGTTGTGATGTAGAACTTATACATGCATATCATCACAGGCACATGCATCGGCATGGTGCACAAGTGCAATTGACATCATTATATTGCATAGATGTCAATTGCATTGACAACTGAGGTGGAACGTACCGCTTGTCGATTATGACATATAATTAACATACAACTCTTCAGTTAAGTCTCATACACAACATTGGCAATCATTGTACACCTTAAGGTCTGTCCTCCAAATGAGACCGAGAAGTGTTGTTGTTATTGTATTGTTGTTTAACGTCCCACTCGAGAATATTTCACTCATATGGAGATGTCACCGTATTCCGGTGAAGGGCGACAGATTCTTCCTATCCTAGAGCAGGGAGGTTTTTTTAACGTGCCAACACCTACTGTGACACAGGACCCCGGTTTTACTGTCTCATCCGAAAAACAGAGGCCCCCACTGAAAAGTGTAAGCCGTTGTTGAGTGGGACGCTCAACAACACTACAAACAATACAACACTTGTAGGTAGGTTATCTCATTTGATGCATACACTTTGCATCAAACATCCTACACGGAGTATGAATAGATCTATAAATCAAGAGATAAAGTTACAATTGGCTCCACATAATACTGCCTCACGTTTGGTGCATTTTCAGTGTACCCGGGCAATGGTCGCAGATACGACTAAGAAGTAATATCCGAGGTCCCATAACACAGTAGGTACATTGGCTTTGGAACATTAAAAATCCTAATTTTGTGAAAAAGATCGAGTCCAGAAAGAAGCACTACATTTTGTTTCCCTTTCTGTAATGGGCATCACTAATGAAATACATCATTATCACAGTATTGAACAGCTCTTGTGATTTAGACTGTGTCAGTCCCTTACTGGTAGGGTACAACTACAGTCGAACCTAGCTTAGCAACCAAAAGAACTAAAGATCCACTGTTTTCTTCGACCTATATGTTTGCTTCAAGAAGTGTGTTTTCCCTTTATAAATCAGCTAAATCGAGAGACCATCTGTCAAATATGAATATATTCACATATACCCCTGGACATCCTTTTCAAACGGGTTGGACTAAAGCAGTACTAAAACGGGAGCAAAACAACTTCTTCACTTGCTTCACTGAAACTAACGAAAAAAATGTCAAAATTATCTTTGTGGAAAATGAAACGCATCATGAAAATACATTTCTGTTTAGGTAGATGGTAATGACCTCTGTGACCTTTCTGTAGTTAAGCCGTTTGAACAGCAGACACGTTTGTTTCAGTTATAGAATAAGTAGCCCATCTGAGATGATTAACACTTTGCTTTTGGTAAGTGTAAATAGGTGGATAGGTGGTTATTGGAAAGGTGAATGACTTTTTGATTTTTTCTTAACAGACTCACAGCGCAGTTTTGGCACAGGAACCTCTGTTTCCAGGCCAAACGCTTAACAGTCATAACAATCGGTTTTCATCTGACAAATACATTTCGGCTCGACGATGCATTAAGAAATATATTTATATTCAGAAACTCACACAAATAAAGCTTTTCATAACTCATCTCTCGAAACATTACACGTACAATCGTGGAGCAGTCAATATAAATGAATGGTATAACTGGTTATTGTATAAAGACTTGATAATGAAAGCATAATTGTGAGCGAAGGAATTAGATGAAGAAGTTGAGAATTACAATGTATATAGAAAGTGTGATGGAGAGAGTAGGGTCATAAACTTCTTCAGTTTTCATTGCAGTTGTATGTATACAATTTCCTATATTTCCTGATATGAGTGAAATCGGCAGTAAATGACAAAAACTTATCTTAATCGAAATTAACATATGACAAATAAAACGATCAAATTAATTGACGTTTAATTCACAATATTCACGATACTGACAATTATTTAAACATAAAGAAATCGGGCATGGATTCAGGAAAATCAGACAGGTTTCGATATAAATTTATATCTTATTTGTTATGAGTATTACATTTCATTTTGAGTGCAGGACGTTTTACCACACAGTATTACGCAGTTGCAATTGATTACCATATTACGCAATATCCGCTATATAAATACAAATCTCAAAATCTTTTTGGATTAATCAGCTGTTCCTCTCCACGGGGGCGTAGTTTCATATAAGACGAAAAAAATCCTACTTTATCCTGTGTAATATGAGTGTAAGATATTGCTCACTCAAATTATGATATTGAAATTAATGATTTTAGTGGAAAATTAAAAGTGAATAGAACTTCATTAATGTCAGACAGCAATGGTTTGGGTACAAAACTATGATTTTTGAAAATAATAAATTAAAAGTTGTGAAATTTGAAGTACTGAATCGGCTTTTGAATAAGTAGCAAGTACTTTAATTTACATAATTATATATGTTCATCATGTTGTCCTTCAAGATAACTTTGGCTTGATTTCAAGAACATTATTTATTATGCGATAATTCGGCAATAACTTCATAGATGATAGGATGTAAATTAAGAAAGAATTTAGATTTTACTATCATCATTAACATTATAATTGTTACTCTTATTATTATTGCTATTGTCATAATTACTATTATCATCATTACGTTCTTTAAACAATTAGTGTTCTCAACTCTAGTCACCGCAGGTACGGGCCTCACCGCACGAGTTTTGTACCAGTTTTGTTTTTGTTTTTTGGTTTTTTTTTACAAAAAATATAAATCATATCCCAAATGAAATTATTGCTGTTTAGTTATGGTTTCAAGTCACAATAAAGAATATTTCTGTTATTTTAATAAAATGTTGATGGGCGGCTACAAATTTTAGCTTATGCTCGGAACTTTTGTTCATTGAGCGGTGGGGGATTTTAAACTTGTCAACACCTACTCTTGCAGGGGACCTCGGTTTCCACTGTATTATACCAATAACAAGGAGAGTCAACGGTCTACAGTAAGACAATCGGTCTAAAGACGAGTACTCGCTGAGCCATGATATAAAAATAGAAACGTCAGCAATGCAAGTCAATACGCAAGAATTATGCTAAGATGCACAGTTGAATTTCAGATTTTGTTGCTCTTTGTTGGGTTGCAAAATAAAGTCTTGTTTGCATTCAAACACAATGTGTCTTTACGATGGTGTTTGCTTAAACCTAGATGATTAGCCTACGCCAGTATCAATTCCAGGCCTACCTAACTTAGGCTACACTAGACAAACCAGTATGAAACAATAACTGCATAACAATTATCCATACCTAGAAGTCAAAATGTATATTTGAAGAGCTAAAGTCCAATGCGAGGTATTTTTTAAAGACTGATACAATAAATTATAATGCTAAAAAAAAGCAAGGAAACTAAAATATTGAAATAGAGAGACAAGCAAACTTAGCTAAGAAATAAGTTCCCGGGTAACTTCCTGGAATTATGATTAGGTTTGCTTATATTGACTCATATCGTGCACGGCCACACGCATCATAATCTGTCGGTTTTTATTTATGCATGTGTACTACCAGTGACGGTTACGTAGTTCAAATGTAATTAAGATCAAAATACCCTAATTTTATTTAGGATACTTATCAACTTTCCCATGTTTTGTTGTTCTTTGAAATTATCGTAAACAAGTTACTTATTGTACCGTATTTCACATCATAACGTCGTAACAAGATAAGACTACATATTTTTCAAAGAGGAGAACAGCTGCAAATTTCCAAATATGTGAGAGCATCAATGCGATATTTAAAAATTACATGATACGTTAGTAGTTTACAACAACCCCATAGTTCCCGCTGACAGACTTGTTCTGTGAATGAAAATTTCCTAACAGAAGCGTTTCATTGAAGCTCTGGCAGGGCGACCTTTAAGCCTACGGAATTATGAGCATCTCTCAATAAAAGGAAGTGACATTCTGACCCTTTTACATTCCTTTATTGTTCTCTGCACCGTGTCACTGTAAAACAATTTGTTTGCGAATCTTAATTTTGGCGAATCGGTTCCTTTACAATTACTCATGAGAATAATTGTCCTAAGAATGAACCTTGAGACAGGGCAAATATATCTACGTTGTGTATTATTGTATTTCTGCCAGGTTATCTTATTTGACCAGAAACTTATTCTTACAAGTCAAAAAATAGTTTTACCCTATAAACATGTACCGGCAACGCAAAAATAAGATTCCCGCGAATTATACTAGATTCGCGCTATATAGAACTTGCCCTTGATAACTCCTAAAACAAGAAGCTCTGATAAGTGTATAAGTTAAAGTTTATTTCAGGACATGATTTGTCTTGATACCTTTCCAAAATTATGAAGAAAATGTGCTGATTCCTTTTTGTTTTAGATTGACAAATAATTGGGAAACTAATGGGAGTCTCCTCTTCAAATATTTTCCTCCCATATCTTTTTTACAGATAAGTAAATAAGATTAGTATTCATCTACATTGTTGAACAGGTACAAAATATAGAAAAATCATTTTGATTGAGTCATTCGACAGATATGCCAGCTCATTCCAGATATCATAGTTTATATCTAAATCACACCTTGAATTTGTAAACAGCAAAACTATACAGAAAACCACTCTATAATAGTACAAACGACCACATGTAGGAAGGGTTTGTTTCCTGTACATAGGCAAATACTGTCGTGATCAAGTAGTTAGCGAGTCCACCTTCTGGTCGTGAGGTCGTGGGTTTGAATCCGAGCCTCGCTGTGATTGCCTGTCCGGTCACAGTGAGTGGGAGTTGACTATCTATAACGTCTTTGGATGAGACGGTAAAAACCGTGGTCCCATGTCACAGTAGGTGTTGGCAAGTTAAAGAACCCTCCCTGCTCTATGGCCAGCAGTGCCGAGCATAGGCAAAATTTGTCGCCCTACACCGGCACATGGTGACGTCTCCGTGAGAGTGAAATATTCTTGAGTGGGACAATACAACAACAATAACGCCTGATATATTTTTAGTATAATATTCCCATGCGCCNNAACCGAAATTTTGCATTATTGTCATAATTTCTAATTTGAAATTAAAAAGGTACCATCTCCTAAGAAATGACAAAACTTTTAACACAATATATAGTTTTACGAATTATATTTGATCATTATTCATTCAACCAGACGTTTTATTAACTTAATTGAATCAAATTCTGCCTTAAACATTGTTATTTGAATTTGTGTTGGAAGGAAACTAGTTTGTCATATGTACTTCTTTTGTTATGATTCTAAAACGTCCTATTTCTATTACTTGTAATTACGTAAAACATACAACTTTGCAACAAAGACTTATTCCATTTCGGGAATTAGAAAATTTCCCTTCAAAAATTATTATTGAGGTATGCCTTTACTACTGGTTACTGTAAAATTGAAATTTGAAACCATTGGATTCGTTTGATACATGTACATGTATATGAAAAAGACATCTAAAATGAAATACTTTTTCGAGAAAATGGTCTCTTTGATCAACAAGGGCAAGAAAATTAACCTTTTTGAAAAATATATACATTATGCTAATTATTTCATGGAGAACTCCTAAAAAGAGTGATAAAAGAACCCCTAAAAAGTGCCAATTTGTATATAAGAAAAAGTGCAAGTTAGATTTAGATAATGTATCTTATCTGAAGATTAGTGTAATTGACTATGAAATAAGGGACACATAGAGTTGTGATGGAATTGGTGATCAAAATCCGTGTTACAAAGACGAATTTTTCCATTATGAAATTACATTATTTCATTAGAATGTTTAGAAAGCTTACATAAAATTCATTATTACTTAATGAAAAAGACTTTCTGAAAGTTATACCATTTAGATATTGTCGATTATCAACAGATGGTATTATTGATACTACATCATATATTTGTTTGTGTTGATCGTAAATTAATCAACTTGAATTGCTCCTACTTAGATGTTTACTTTTAAAGTCATTGGCATATGTTGTTGACATTGCTTTTTAATGTTGATTTTATTATCAGGACCTTTGACATCATTCTTGATTCTTGTATCATATTTGATATTTTATGCTGATGTTTGAATGCAGACAATCTGAGGAAAATTGTAGATAAAGAATTTGGGAGAAAGACTATTTAATACTTACCTTTTGCTTTGGAGTTCATTCACAAATTCATTATACTCTAGTTCTAATTTGCGTGTTGTGTACATTCAAATGAAAATCAAAAGGACTGATTTATTTCCAATATTTTTTTTGAATATTTTACGAAGTTTCAAGGTAAACTTAGCAGCAATAATAGGAAAGATACATGTATTAGTATTATTGTAACTAGGGCGACGCTGCACCTTTCTACTTTCATGGATTGTGATTAAAGTATCATTTACTCCATGACAATATGAGAAAACTGATCAGTTGTTTTGCAAACAACAATAACTTGTCCCCCATAACGTTTAAAACCTGAAAGTTCCAGCACTATCCGAAAAGACTATCACGAATTGATAAGTGATTTAAATCAAGTATGTAAAACAACAAAACCGGAAGTCAACATGACAAAAAAACAACTTGTTAAGACAATTTATCAACGCCCAAACCAAAAAATGCAGCAAGTGAAATTCAAACTCAGCAAGAAACTTTACAAGAAACCAGAAATAGATTTCCTATGGCCCAAAATTCTCTTAACATTATCATCCCCCACGGAGTTTCATTACATAAAGTATTTTTGATTTGAGATTAACTTTAATTTCTATGCTGAATAGTATTTTCTAATACAGGGATTCCTCCACCAACTTTCCTTTTTAAATACGATAATGTTAAGATTTCAATTTAATTATCAAAATCCAAGCATTACAAATTTTCAATTTTGCAAGGTTTTGTGGTTTGAGGTATTCGACATCGTCAAGAGCACTCTGTGACCGTTCAGTAGCTCGCTCTCATTGATGGCGCACTTGTTAACTCGATACAGCTTATGAACAGACGAAATTTCTCACCCTTAAATCAAGAATTTATGACATTGAAACATATACGATTGAACGGCTTTGATCATATATTCCACTTCAACACCGAACTTGTCATCCTTAATTCTATCAATAAAATATGAGTGTTTTATATAACACTTCCTGTGATCATACTTTTTCACGTTCATTCATAAACTTTGATCGTGGAAAAGCAAGTTTTGCAACATTTATACCAAATTAGCCTGTACGCACATTTGATCTCGTAACCATACGTTCCCCATGACATGACGTCATCCATCAATTCCTTATTGCAACCAGACTATCGAAGAATAATAAATACAGTATAACCGAATCATTGGACGTCATTGTTCATAATCAGTCATTGTTTTCATTCATCCATTTTCGTTAATTTATTTATTTACTTTTTTGTTCATTGACTTATATATTTATTTATTTATTTATTTATTTATTTATTTATTTATTTATT
>JACSZP010002872.1:0-16358 GCA_016161895.1 Pinna nobilis | reverse complement strand
CTGAGCATTTGTATGCATATGGTTCTTTCGCATAACTTCACTCACTGTGACGTGATGTCTACGTATTCACTTGTTATTTACGTATCTGTATCGAAAGGACATAAAGAGTAAGCTGTCTCCAACGAGGTCCGAAATATTAACCTCACTATGTAAAGACAAGCTTTCTTTAAAAGACCTTTGAAGGCTTTAAAGACTATAGGGTTGTGTCTCAAACATAGTATGGTTGTTTTGTATTGTTAAACGGAGGAATTTTTTCAACAGTATCTATGTGGTATTAAGCTGATGCCGTTTATGAAATTTTACCTGCCATAGAAGACGCTTACTCCTTCCGGGAAGCTGCATGGAAGTAGTAGGAGTCAAATCTCGTTAGGAATTTGCAATTGTTTTCCATATTGGCTTCTCTCTTTCGTATGTTGTTTAATCGGAGGCGTACTTTAAAACATGGACAAGAGCACATTACAGCTGTAGCATGTATATCAGATAATACCCAATATCTTGACATTAAAACAACCCCGTCACCATTTTTAGAGTATCTACGGTAAACATTACACGTATGACCTATATGGTTACGCGATGTGGTGAAAACAAAAGCAAATCTTGTTTAAAGTTTCATGGGTGTACATCATATATTGACCATTATCTATTTTATCTGCACGTGTAATGGCCTTCAGGATGACCAGTGTCCAGCTGTACCCGTACATCACATGAACGCCGCCGTCAATATTTGGAACTTTTTACGTGTCAACGACAAACTCCAGAAGGTAAGATCCGGTCCAAAGCACTCCATCCACACTGCTGTCATTTATACTCTGTCAATTCGTATCTCACCTTGTAAATGGAAGTATAATCTTGAGATCAACTGTAAACAGTGTCGTTAGGCATTACCGTATATGCTCAGTTAGTTATACCTGAATACTGTTATATTCAGTGGTTTATGTTAGAACTCTTTCTTAAGGAAATCGCGGCAGAACCATCCATGCTGAAAGTAAATAATGCTTTTAAAAGTATTTTAAGGTTTTCACGTGTTTCGTTGCGTGTAACTATTTTGTTCCCATCCCAATTTACATAAAAGGCCTATGAATAAACGTAGAGCCTAATGAAGAGAGAACTTGAAAACTGAAAACTCCTTCATAAGGCGTGACTTCACGCTGTTTGTGTAAAGGGATTCAATAGTGCAAAGTGACGCAATCCCTAATGTAAGAATTAAAGGATTGGGTTGGGATTGACATTAGTTATATTCCAAAGGAGAATACATGCATGTCATCTTTGTTCGATTCTCTTCCACTACTGAATTTCAAATAATAAAACGAGCTTAGCTCTCAAAAGACAGACCTTATACATGTATTTATCTTAATTGACATCTAGAATTTCTTAATTACAATGTACGCATCTATGAAATGTTGATATTTTTCACAAGAGCCCTCTTCTTTGACTGTTTTCTATTGTAGAGTGACGTCATAATTGGCCTTGGAAGTCATGATAAAAGAGTAGCCGTTGAAGCAGGTAATCTCTGGTTGGCTGGCTGGGCGGATCTTTTGATATTCTCTGGCAGGTCTGGAAATTTAACAACCGGTAACTTAATCTTTATACTTTAATCTTCTTTTGTTTTTTTAAAGAAAAAACTCACTTTTCGCAAAATTTTCTACATTTGTATTCCCTCATTATCATTTTATTTCGGATATTTGGATGACACTGGCATCATCGATTCTGGATGTTATGATATTATAACTGTCAACTACCTACATGTATTAAGTAAGTGGGGCTCGATACGATTATTATCGTGTTTTTAATGAAATAGACACACTGTGACTTTGAATAGGGTACTTCACGATAGGGGCGCCGTGGCCTAGTGGTTAGTGCTCTACAGCCATGAGTGCCGAGCATAGGCAAAATGTATCGTCCTTCATTGGCACACGGTGACGATTCTATATAAGTAAAAGATTCTTGAGTGGGACGTTAAACAATAATACAACCAACCAACCAACTCTACTATATTGAACAACTTTACTGTATAATATGAATTGTACAGTGTATTTCTCTACTGCACTATTTTAATAGATGTCACTGAAACTTTCTTTTTCAGGAAAATGGCTGAAACCCGAGGCAGAAATTTTCAGAGATGTCGCTGTCTCACTAGGAGTGCCAAATTCAAAGATTCTTGTTGAAACCGAATCAACAAACACTGGAGAAAATATAAGATTTTTACATAAGTTTTTAAGCATCATCGTCGAGTTCCAAAGAAAATTATTCTAGTACAAAAACCACACATGGGCATGCGCACTATTGCAACGTTTATGAAACAATGGCCGGATATCGAAACCATATCACGTGATGACGTCATCGTCAGAACTCCCGATATACTCCTGAGTCGCTATCCGACTGAGGACGTAGGTGATCTCAGTGACGTCATAACTGTTATGTTTGGATACCTTGAAAGACTCGACGTTTACTACAAACTAGGGTATCAAACATATCAGCAGGTACCGCTAAATCTATGGGAGGCGTTCCGCATTCTAAAAAAGTCTGGGAAATACAGCGGACATCTTGTTGATAAAAACTGAACAAAATCATCGCGCTTCTTGCAGTCATTATTCACATCCCAGTACAGTGTTAATCCTCCTCTTGAAAATAATTGTCACTTTATGATAACCATATACTAATTCTGAATAAAAGATCTCAGTTTGATCAAAGCATGCCAATTTTCTTGATGGGACTGATTCGTGTCACCCACTGAATTCTCAACAATGTTTACGTCTGTGCGGTACTATAGCTAGTATCTCCAACGGTGATGAAACGTAACTATACGTGATCTTCCCGCTGAAATGACGTAATCGTGGGATATCGTCATAATTCTACTGTCATTCCATCCATAATAAAACAACTGTCCCGCACAAACTTTCTTGGGTAACACGTGGTTCATATGAATAACTCCCATTCTGCCAATCCCTAAACCCGTCATACAGCTTTGAATCTGGGAAGTAGGGAAATCTCTGTGGAGGAGCGTTAGACTGACGGTCGCCAATCACATCCGTGTATTGGCTGTTAATGCTGATGTCTTCCTCCCTGACACCTGATCCCGTGTATTAATTTATCACTCCTGTTTTATATTTTAATTCATATTTCTGTAAAAAAAAAATATCGTTATGTAATACCGGTACCTTTTGCGACCTAATATGTTTTATTATGTAGAGGATGCTTCGTGAATATAGGTACAAGCCATGCGCGGATCCAGGATGTTTTTCCAGGGGGTGTCGATGTTTTCCAGGTGGGATCCAACTTGTAAAAAGGAAAAACTGCGCATAATTGACCAATTTTGGTATATATTTTGCAAATTCCAGGGGGGGGGGGGGGGGGGGGGGGTCCGGACCCCTCATCCCCCTCTAGGTCCACGCATGCATACATTTCTACTATATGCCTATAGATTGAATATGGTGAAATAAGCCCGCTCAATGTCTGTACAGTAAATAGAAACCAGCTTAGGATGTTTGGTGATTTCAAAATGATTTTATATATTATAACCACCCCACCAACCAATAAACTTTCTATCGTTCTCTAACTTTATTACTATGTGAGTTTATAGTAAATCTTGTATAGGGATTTATATATATCTCTTACATGATGTCTGCTAACAGTCTAACAACGATTTCGTCCACCAAATTCTACGAGTGTTGTATGGACCACTTATAATATTCTTACAGTGTGCATGTTCAACTGGTGGCCATGGATAATAATATTTGATTGAACGCTCAAATGTCATGCGGTGTAGTTCAGAGATGGTGTATGCACACACGCATACATAAAATGCAAATGCATGCGGATTACTAAAGCATGCACTTATCTTCCAGATTAAATGTGTAGAAAATGTTTTTTTCAAATAAAAATGCTGCTGATGCAAGCATGTTGTGTGAAATAAAGTTAATTTCACTTATAAAAATGTTTTCGGTCTCCTTTATAGTTTGAATAGATTAAAGATCATGAATTCGAATATTTGTCAAACTCAAAATACCCCCTCCCTATCGCAAAAAAAAAGGTTTATGTAGTCTATTGATTCTAACACCGTATTTGCTGTGTATCTTAATTCACACATTTTGTACGTACATCAAGGACTTATAAACACACATGACGTACATGTATGTCAATATCGCCTTGTGACACAGCTGATGAAGGATAATTATGTTCCCCTTATCATACACAAAAAAACTCGCACTACTTTCCTCGTTTACGGTAATTCAGTTCAGACTTGATTGAACGAGCGGCGTGACTACTTAAAGCCCTTGCCACTCGTATTTATGGTAATCAACAGATTAGGCTTAGGTATATCCTCGAATTCGAAACATACATGTAAGTGACATTCATACGTTCCGGAGCACCTGTACTCACTCTCAGTTTAAAATCAATGGGATTTGTGGTACTTCATTCTCAGTCTAATATGTTGTTGCGTGAATTATTATTTGTAAGATTTTCTACTTTCGTTTTTGTGTTGTCTGTAGTTTGATTTTGAATGCCTCTTGGAACAACTTAATTTCCTC
Organism: Pinna nobilis; assembly: GCA_016161895.1. Taxonomy (NCBI): domain Eukaryota; kingdom Metazoa; phylum Mollusca; class Bivalvia; order Pterioida; family Pinnidae; genus Pinna; species Pinna nobilis. The sequence goes on along the minus strand of JACSZP010002872.1, from coordinate 11,829 downwards.
TTAGTAGAACTCCGTGAAATCCATAATTTATCCAAGAAAAGAAAGATAACTCTCGGAAACTTACATGTATGCTATTCCAATACCCCCTTTGCACGCCCTCGAATAAAACGATTCCATTGTGTCTTTATTCTCATAGATATCAGGTAGCTATTAATTGTGCTATCTCAGAAACTACATATTCTTAGCTTAATTATCTTGAATAAAATAAACGTATTGTGTACTCCAATTGCGATTAAAAATCGCTGAATATTGAATTTCTTTTGGGGTGGAAAAGCGGAAGTGGCACAGTTCAAAACAAGTCATTCCAAGGGAGAGCACTCGTCATGAGAGTATTGCAACACATGTGACGTCTTGAGACATAGAAACAGTTGTAACACTCCATTTGGTGGTTAAGTTGAACAAGTAAGACATTTTACTTATTACCAGTTTATAAATGATAAGTTTCTTTTCATGTCTCTAGTGACAGGATCTTAGATCAACGTAGATCTAACTTGAATGAACCGAAAAGAGAAAAGACTGCTGTGTGATGTTACGTTAACAACGGGTGTCATGTGGAGGAAAAACCGGGCGATTTATATTTAGAAAATTCGTCACACTTGAGTTTTCTTTTCTATTTTAGCCACCTTGACATGCTTCAGTTCTTTTTAAATCACTGTCTTGCGTTATAGATTTAATCCTAAGGCTAATCTTTGAAATTGAAATATTTACTTTATTTGCTCATTAAATTTGAAAGTCTAACACCTATCACTGACACTGGCACACAAGCACTTGCCAAGGTGGGCGTGGTTGTATGGCGATTAGCTGTTATGATGACCTGTTAACTCGAGTAATTCTTTATTTGATACAAGGGTTTGTCAAAAGTACAAATTATGTATAATGCCCACGCATTAGTCACCTGGTCCTCAATATTGAATAAGTCAACTTTTGGATTATTTTATCCATTTGTTTGTTTGTACAAATGTATAAAGTTTTGTCTTTTTCTTTTGTTTTTACTATTAATTTTAGTTTAGTGGTTTTATATAATTTGTACACGCAGAGACCCCCAAACGCCGAAATCGGAGACATTGACATACATGTAACATGTGTGTTAATCTTTGTAAAATGAGTAAAGTTTAAAATTTATAATTTGTATAGTTGATCATGTTTTGTCACACAGCCTCTTATATTCTCCCTCATACTTCCCAAGTCATGGGAAGACTACCTGTACATGTACATATACGCTATGGGGAATGGATACATTGTTAATCCCTTTGGAGATTCTGTCGGGGGACAACAATAATTTGAATAAACGACAGTATAAGAAAACGGCCCATGACAGAATCCCAAAAGGGATTCGGTACATCGTACATGTAGGTCAAATCTGGTAGAGGTCATCAGCAAGAGACCTGGGTTCAAATCCCAGTCTTTTTTTTCGCTCTGTCTGATATCCGATCATAACGAACAAAAAAAAAAACTCATGGAGTGGTTGTAAGTTGTATTTGAGATTGATTAAAGGGAAAATCTTAAAATGGAGAAAGCCTACACATGTACTGTACATATATTACAATTAACATAGACTAGGCCCTACTGGTAGGCTATACTGGAACAGGTGGTTCATTAGAAGAAGTTATTTATAGCAGACTTGCAAACCTTCAAAAATATTTATGGGGGAGATTTTTTCAATTTCAAGGGGAAAGATTCCGTACTTTACTAAAAATGAATAGGAAAATTGAAGTTTTTTATGGGGCAGATGTGCATTTTTTCATACAAAATTACATGTATCAAAATTTTACATGAAAAATAGGGAGTCTGTCTATCTATCTGGGAGTCTGGCAAGAATGATTTAAATTCTGCAAGGTAAGGGACAGTCCTGAGTGTTAATCCAAGTCTGGCTGTCCTTTTTTCATTGTGTAGAATATCTGGTGTATTGAGGGACGCAGCATGAATTCAATGTCACCAGACAAGTCTGCTTATTCTCACTGTTTATAGGTTAAATATTAATATGAACCCTGTCAAAACCACAGACTGCAATGGAATAGTCGAATACAATAGAGAAGAGCATACCACTTTGATACTTGGGGTTGAAAGGGTTAAATGAAATTCTTGTGTACATGTATGTCGAAATCTGGTGTGTAAGAATTTAAGTTTACTACATGTATTCTACATGTACTTAGTTACATGTAGAGTTAGATTAGAGTTTTGAAATATCAGATTCAAAATACATGTACATGTGGGGCTGCCAGGCTGCCGTTGCTAAGTGGTTAGCGTGTTCGACGTCGAATCCAAGGGTCCAGGGTTTGAATCCGCGTAGCGCCACGCTGCAGTTGGCCGTCCCTGTCTTTCGGATGAGACAGTAAAATACCGAGGTCCTGTGTCACAGAAGGTGTTGGCACGTTAAAGAACCCTCCCCGCTCTTAAGCGCCGAGCATAGGCAAAATGTGTCGCCCTTCATCGGCACACGGTGACGTCTCCATATGAGTGAAACTATACCATACATCACAATGAACAAAAGCTACACTTCCTGTAGTATACTCCTAAGGACAACATTAAACATAAAGCAAAGGAAAAATGACAGAGAAGAAAAAGGTATTAAATAACAGTTTGTTGTTGAACAACTTATTGACATTACGTGAGCCTGTTAAAATCTCCACTGTGTAGATTGAATCGTTACATTTCTTCAGGTCAGCTTCAGATTTTGGTAGTTCAGATCCATAGTAGGCTACGTACAGCGGTCGTCCATTCTTTGTTCTGTTTACATATAAAATGGACGGGTTCCCATCTAGTGCCGTGTCTTTTATGTCATACAGCGCAGGACCCGGATGAGGATTGTTGTACGAGGCATACACATGTACTATTCCACAATAAACAGTCGTCTGAAGATTCCACAAAAGCAATCGAATTAATAAAAGAGAAAGCGCTGTATTATCAGTCCTATTTTTTGGTCATCTATCGCCTGAATCTATCTATTCTTGTTCACATTTGACTTCAGTGCAGGTATGACTTCACAGAAATGCGTTTGCCGTCAGGACGTGTCATCGTATGTTTGATGTCCCTCTGTGAAAGCGGCTTACGACCGAGACAGTAGAAAACAGAGGTCATTTGGTCCAGTGGCTAAACACTTAAAAAAAAAAACGCTTACTGCTAAATGGCCTAAAGCGTCGAGTATAGGCCAATGTGAATAGCCCCTCTGCGGCATACTGTGAAAGATTCTTGAGTTTGAAGTTAAACAACAATAAAATAATGATTTTATTAATATAATAAAAACATTAGAATGTATCTTACTTACAACGATCGTGCTGTTCTTTAATTCTCTTACACACACACACACACACACACACACACATGCACATAGGTATTGGTATAACGGTGTACCAATATAAACTCATTGATTTTTTTTGAAAGTTTTATACACACAGGAATATTTCAACGAAAGAAGATATGGAAAAATATTGTAAACGAATCTATCAGCAAGGATGCTGAAAATCAGTGACGGACAGTGTTTCTGAACGAACAGATTTATGCTGTTATCGTTCCATTCACGACTAAATCGTTCCCCGTATATACTGGAATTTCTGTTATGAGAAACCTCAACTACAAAATTTAAAGGAAATTGGACATCTTGTAAAACTTTGTGCAATGGCTGCAATCCTGTAGGGTTGTCCCATGTTTTCTCATGAAAGAGATAATCTTACGTCGTATATTGTGAACCCATTCCAGTGTTTGAAAGTGTGGGTCTTTTCCATGATGATGACATTTTCCTTCAATTTATACTTGGAGGTTTAAACACTGAGAACCAACGTGATGTAATTAAAGATCATGATAATGGATGGAAAGTTGTTGTTGAGTGCGCTAAATTTGCATTTAAGTATCATGATGCCTTTAAAATTCATTGGACACTTCGGACATAGTTTTTGACGATAATAAACTATCCTTACATAAATCGATACATGTATAATGATAAAGGATAATTATTCGGAAATGGACCTTATGTATCAGAATAAATACGTGTAAATGTTAATTGATAACATACTCTACATTATAAACATTAATTTGATTAACTTGCCTTTTGATATGTGAATATTTATATTTAATCAGTGAACTCTTTAAAAACATTGAACAGATCTATATGAGAGATTGGTGTATATGAAAAGAGACTGATTTGTTCTGTAATCAATCTATCAATATTATTCTTATGTAATTTCTATTATTACTTGATCTCCAAAAAAGGAGGAAATAAAGATATTCAATTCAATTCACAAAGATCTACATACACACATATACGACAATAATAATCACCGCATCGATATTGATACTAGTATATGTACTACTTGATATTTGCATACCGACTATAATTTTCTTCATTTCACCAATATTATATGTGTGTATTCAACTTTTAATGAACTGACAGTGTGTTGCATGAGCTTTATCGAAGCAAACCGCTTTACTTTAAGTTGACGAAGGAATACATGAATATCGGGAAAACCCTTTCCGTATGTATTAACTGTCTTTGTTACAAGTCTCTGAAATTTCAACATAAGGAAGAATAAATAAGATTTATAAATTTATTTGTTTGGTAAAATATTGTTTAAAAAAATTACCGTTTACAACCAGAAATGGGGGCCTCCGTGGCCGAGTGGTTAGCGCGTTCGACTTCGAACCGAGGGGTCCGGGGTTCGATTCCCGCAGTCGCCACTCCGCGGTTGGCCGTCCCAGTCTTTCGGATGAGACAGTAAAAACCGAGGTCCCGTGTCACAGTAAGTGTTGGCACGTAAAATAACCCTCCCTGCTCTACGGCTATAAGTGCCGAGCATAGGCAAAATTTGTCGCCCTTCATCGGCATAGAGTGACGTCTCCATATGAGTGAAATATTCTTGAGTGGGACGTTAAACAACAACACAACACAAACACAACACTTGCCACGATATAATGAACAAACTCGCATTTATTTGAAATAATAAGTGCGGATAAGCATAATTGATACAGGAAGAAAGAAACATTTTTTTTTCAATTAAGCTTCCTTCCAATGTTTTACCAAGCTGAAATAGACATAGCAAAACATACTGTATTATGTTTGAATTTTACTGTTTAACATTCACAAATTTTCTTCTGTTCCAGCTAAGCTGTATCGCAAATGCTCAGAATCGGAATTCAGATGCAAAAACCAAAAGTGTATCCGGGAAAAATGGCGCTGTGATCATGACAACGATTGTGGCGATAATTCAGACGAAGATCCGTCCTACTGCAGAGGTATTGCGCTTACTCTTTTTTGCCAAGGAAAAAATATATCGCAAGAAAATTCGTTGAATTTAAATATTTGATCATTTTATATATGTTGTAAGCACAAAGTGGTGTAGATCAATCAAAATATTCCTTATCTATCATACAAAGTAAGGAATTTACTATAACTAAATAATAGGTCCTGCTTGTCTGAAGACCGAGGGGTCGGGGTGATCTGAGGCTTAAATATTGATCCTAGCATGACTGTTGTTTTCTCCAGTGTATCGATTGTGATATAAGTCCGATGTATAGTTTTGCCTCGTCAAAGTTAGGAATTTATGTTCACAGCATATGGAAAATATCTTAGTATAGGATGATATATTTTCTGCTTCCTCCACTATATAGCTGACTTAATTTTTAAAGTGTCCCATTGCACGAAGAAAATAAATACGCATGTCTAAAAGTTATGAGATCTTCATTTAAAAGAACATGCCGATATCACCTGCCCTAGAAATCAACAATTTTAAATTAAAGTGAGGATATTTTTGTTTTCATTAATCAAATATGCAAATTATCGTGCATGCAACTTCTCCGACGACCCTCATAATCATACTCTATAATTGACCCTTTTGACTTGATTTTTACGAATTTTGCAGACTACCATAAATGCAAAGAGAACCAGTTTCAATGTGCAAGTGGACACTGTGTAAACAACAAAACTATCTGCGACGGAAAAAGAAACTGTCTCGACATGTCTGATGAAAAAGATTGTGAACCAAAATATCCTGGTGGAAAATTCTGTCCAGCTAACAAATTTGAGTGCGATAATAAGGTACAAATATTATTCAAACCAAAAACCTTTGCTAAGTTTGATATGAGGGTATCACGTAACTCTGCTCTTTAAAAGTTTTCTTTCGATTAGTTTCCCTACACATACTTATATCACGGATACATGCTCCCTTCATTTTCATTGTTTTTTTCAAGCATTGAAGGCATTTCAATGAAATTGAGATGCTTTTGTGTAGATCAGGCTGGAAAACAAATTTATATAAAGAAGCCATTAGAATGTTATTAAACGTCTAAGTCATAAAATAAAACACTCTTACGACAGTTTCATTAAATGTATTTGATTCATCATAAGCAGGATCGGTGCGTTGAAGCGTTTTTCTTAAATAATAGTACATGTGTACATGTATGTACTTTTTCTCGTTTATGACCATCACCAATTGTGACATTCTTGTATTTAAAAAGAAGATGACACGACGGGTACCGCGCGCGGAGCAAGAGTTGCTTACCCTTCCGGGGTACCTGAACTCACTTCTGTTTTTGTTGGAGTTTCGTGTTACTCTATTTTTCCTTTTTACACGTCTTGTTGTATTTATAGCTGTTTGTGTTGTTGCCTGTTTTTGATTAGGTCATGGTTTCGTTTGCCTTAGGATTTTTAATTATTGATTGTCCCTTGGTATCTTCTACTGTCAACTTTTGTACTAACTTTCTTGCTTATCCTTCTTCTATTCAAGATTTGTATACCAAGAGAATGGCGCTGTGATGGAAACGATGATTGCGGGGACGGGTCTGATGAGGTGCAGGCAGTGTGCCATTCCATAGAATGTCCAGAGAAAACTAGATTCCGTTGTAAAAATTACAAATGTATTCCAAGATGGCGACTCTGTGACAAAGTGGACAATTGCGGCGATGCCTCAGACGAGAACGACCATGATATATGTAAATACTTTGAAATTTTGTCACGTAAAGTATGACTTATTGATTTATTCAACCTTCAATGTCTGTGTTGCTAATTAAATGTTATTTTATCCTTCACACTCATTCTTTTGATTGTTTTATAGCATATCAATTACAATATAAAAGCTTTTTTGTAAGTGTTCAAAAGGTAAATGTATGAAAGAAATATATATAAATTTACCCATTATTTCTTTATTTGCTGAAACCAGGTATGACAATTGGCCACTTTACATGATCTGGTTGGTTTGCTGTACTGCAGTTCAACGTCCCGCTCAAAAATCTATATAACTTATACTGCGTCGTGTGCCTTTGAAGGCTTCAGTTTTTCTTTGATAGGCTAGTATGTTCGTAGAACAGAAAGAGTTGGAATGTTTCAAAAATCAATGTTGATATATTTGTGTATCTGTCTTTTTGTGTATCGATATATAGACACTATGCCGTAACATGTTATCTGAAATGGATATAGTATTTGCCTACATGTAAATATAGGAAAATAAAATGATTGTTTTGTGCCAGAGAATATTCTTATCTGATCAATTGTTTGCAGGTGCCCCAAAACCAAAGGTGTGTAAGGAGAACCAGTTCAGATGTATGAATTCTAAGTGTGTCAATGGAACAAGTGTTTGTGACTCAGTAAATGACTGTGGTGATGCATCTGATGAAATTGGATGCCGTAAGTAAAAAATTAGTTCGATGTCTATTGTACACACTTTTGTGTAAAACTTAAAAAAAAAATAAAAATAAATTAATTGCTTTCGATTTTCTACAAAAAAAACCCCAAATCATAATAATAATAAAAATAAAAAATTAAAAATAAAAATAATAATAAAAAAAACTGAGCGGAAAATATTAAGCCATATGATACGAAAGGATATACAAATAATAACACAAAGGTGCTGGTATCTACAGTCCCCGAGATTTTCAATAGCGTTCGGTCATTTCATGCATTTAAAAAGAATACACATGAGTAATATACATGTGTATTAGACACGTGCTAAAATTTTTGAATGTCTACAATTGATTTTTATTGAGAGAAGTTGCTATAGCAGAAACATATTCTGACATGGAAAATCTAAAATTGTCCATCTGACCTTTTTTAATCTTTGCGAGTCTAATTTCTTCGATTTCTTCGTAGATGACTTATTCTCGTATTCGAAACATGTATGGTACGACGTGTACCCGCGCGCGATGCTTACCCTTCCGTAGCACTTGAAATCACTCCAGATTTTAGTGGGTTTCGTGTTACTCTGTGCTTGGCGTTGTACGTCATATTGTGTGGATTGCTATTTTTGGACTTGTCTCTTTTTGTTTTTACCATAAAGTTGTCTCTTTTTCGATTTTTGAGCTTTGAATGCCCCCTTTTTATCTTCAAATATCCCTTTTTCCTTTTTATCAGATAAAACAGCTGGCAATGTGAACTGCAGTATGAACAATGGCGACTGTGATCAGAAGTGTACAGACTTAAATGAAACCGGATATTACTGTTCTTGTAGAGACGGGTACAATATATCTAGGGAAAACAAGAAAACATGCGAAGGTAATTAGTTACATTTTCTTATATTTTCCGGCCACCTAACTCCATCTATTATTGGATCTTTTATTGTCTTACATCACTAGACAGGCCGCTCCAAAATGTTCTTTGATGTAAAGCTATTATACCTGGAATTTTTAATACCCCTTAGTTTTTATTTCTTTTTTTTCTCATATACAGAACAGAGCTTTCTGTAGTAAGTTTGTATCTATATATGCAGAAGATGCAAGAGATACAATCGTCTGTTTCATTCAAAGAATAACATAGAATGTCAATGTTTATGTTGAAGGATCTCTTTGTATGATTTTTCCAGTTACTTGCCCATAACCTTCGATATGCATTCTCACCTGCTCTTGAAGACGGACGGTCTCATGATATATGCAAAATGTGATACATGAAATGGGGTCACTTAGATTTTATAGGACAAATAAAGCAGGTCAATTGGTCGTGGACGTAGGTTAGACTGTAATTCTATTTACTATTTGCCAGAAATAATCACTCGTTCTATAAATAAGATAAACTCTATTCTTTTTCAGATATTGACGAATGTGCCACTTGGGGCAACATGTGCCCCCAGATGTGCCGTAATGTAAAGGGTTCCTTCAAATGTCTATGTTCGGATGGCTTTATTGACTCGAAAGGACGAGGAACAAAATGCAAAGCAGAAGGTGAGACAATTTTGGTTTTATAAACACTTGCCTATCATGTAAATTATTAGATTGGTTTCGTAAAATATATACCAGTGGCAGTTGTTTCGCAAAATCGAATATCATTTTCAAACTGTTTCATTTGAACTTGAGGTAATAGACAAAAAATTTACTTATAGAAGTAGTTATGATATTTAAGCAAGTATTGAAGAGAGTAAAGTATTAAGAGCAAGTTATATTGGGTAGGGGGTTCGCTAGTTCCAAGGTTCTCTGTTCGAATTCAGAGTTCGAGACTAGCCACGGTACCGTTGGCGTCCCTGTCTTTCGGATGAGACCGTATAAAATGAGGACCGTGTCAAACTAGATATTGGCACACTTAAGAACCCCCTCTGCTCTACGGTCATAAGTACAGAGCACATCCAAAATTTGTCGCCCTTCACGGACACACGGTGACATCTTCATATGAGTGAAATATTCTAGAGTGGAACGTTAAACAACAATACAACCAGAAAATTACTTATTCATACTTTCAATTAACTACCTAGTTTATGACTTAGGCAAACAACAGATGACGTTAAAGTCAGTGAAGATTTCTGTTATTTTGACAAAAACTATTTTTCTTCGATATAGATGGCATTGTGGTAATCTTCTTCACAACCGGGCATGAAGTACGACAGATAATACCCGCGAGGAAGGAGTACGCCGGAACGGTCAGCAACGGTCAATACTTAGGTGGCATTGATGTTGACACCGAGAGACGACTGATATACTGGACAGATACATCAATGAAAAAGATCCGAAGGGCTGGTATCCCACAGAATATGAAGGTCTCCACATTGCCACAACCCCAAAGCTTACAGTCTGTAACATACCAACCTGAGGATATCGCTATTGACTGGGTCGCTAAGTGAGTCTCAGCGTGTACTTTGTAGTAGGAAATTATCAAATTTTGTTATACAATTCATGCTTACTTATTTCTAGAGTTTGCATTTGTATCCAACTAACTCCTAATTGGTGGATTGAACGTAGGTATCTTTATCATCAATATTCTTGTCATTGTTTCAATTATCGTCATCACCATCATCATCATCGTCGTCGTCGTCATTATCATCATCATCATCATCATCATCATCATCATCATCACCATCATCATCATCACCATCATCATCATCAATCTTGTTCAATAGTTCATTGCCTTTGTCTAATATATTTGTTAAAAAAGAAGAATTTAACAGCGTTTGACATTTTGTTACATGTATGTTGCAATGATTTACTTTTTTCTGACACATTTAAACAATTGCGAGCTAAATCGCTGAAAATATCACAAAGATCCCTGAAACAACGCAATATTCTGATTATTAACTAATACTAATAATTCTTATAACTTCATAACTTTGTTCTTAACACAGAAATATTTACTGGACCGACTCCTACCAGGGTTCTGTACTAGTTGCACTCTCAGACGGCCGGTATACCAAAACATTGATACGCTCAGGATTGGTCAGTCCGTATGCTATCGCCGTGAATCCAAAGTTAGGGTAAGTATTTCAACTACTAAGATCAAATCAGGGTCCCCAAAATATTTATATTTCAATAACAAATATGATTTCCTGATAGTGTTTTGTTTCTTTCGTATTTTTCTGACTTGTTTTGAACATAATGTTTCCAGAGTGATAACATTTAATTTTAAAAAGGAAAGGAAAAAAAATCGATATTTTTTTTTATTAATGATTATGCATAAGAACGCGAATTCAGTTTACAAGCGATGAATATGATTTGAAAGCCCACTGCCATCTTTTATTCCTTTAGCAGAGCTATACAGGATGTAATAGCATAATACTTCACAATAAAAAATTCCTTGCCTTTTTTATTTAACTTTTAGTGAGATCATCGGTTTCCTATAGTAATTGCGCCCGTAGTTAATAACTCTGGGTCAACTCGGCCAAATCAAGGAATTATCATTTCAAATTTCAATGCCAAAACATTGGATCCCTCATACAAATACGGACCAGTTAGGTAATCGTTAACAACAATGTTTCCCAATGAGTGCGCGATTGGATGATGGACCACATCAATTCAAGACAATACAGGCAATTATTGTTAACAAGCAAAATGTGAGACTTCAAATATGAATTGTCAATTCCTTGAGTTATACCCAGGGCATTCAGCCACTGGAAAAATTACTGTGAGGAATCTAGGATGAGCGTAATGACGTAGGTTCTCTCACTCCTGTTTTATTACTTTCTCTTAAGTTGGATGTACTGGACAGACGCCAGCAGTAGTCAGCCTAAAATAGAGCGAGCGTGGATGAATGGCGACAACAGGGAGATCTTAGTGACATCTCGGTTGGGTAGGCCAACAGGACTAACAATTGATGACCAGATGAATGACCGAGTATACTGGTGTGACTCTAAAGAAAATTTGATAGAGTCAATGGCTTATGATGGATCTGACAGGGTTACTGTGATCGGGAAAGGTACACATTTTTATCCGATGGTAGGGATTTTAATCTGAAAGTGAAACGATACTGTTCAGTCAAGATGTTTGTTGTACAGATTTTTAGGCAGGGATGACGGATATATTTTGACTAGAATGTGAACGCAATACTAACTGTGTACAGAATACCTCGGGTAGTGTTGTTCAAACATTTTTACTTTTAGGCCTAGGCCTAGTCCCAATGGGGCCTAGTGGCCAGATGGATGAAGCGTAGTT